>JAHZNE010004359.1:0-28356 GCA_027744055.1 Callyntrura sp. NNG-2020 | reverse complement strand
TCTATGGGCCTTCGTCGTTCACAGCTTCACGCTCGGACAGGTTGGCCTGGAATTTTATTTGATTACACCTATTTAGTAGTAAAATGATTGGCGGTCATTTTGTATATATCACTTTGTTTCGTTTCGTCGTTTTGGTTTTTGTACAGGGGTCATATCGTTACACGTATACAAAAAGATTACAGTAGGAATTAAGTTGTTTTGGACACCTGCCTTCATCGTGCTCTAGGGTACTGATGAATATTAAATAAAAATCGAACAAAACAACTAGTAGTCCTTTGAAATGTCAGGAATCAGAATATGCAAATTTCAGACATCGTATTATTGTGTTCTCAAGTTATCTCAAGTTATTTTAATTCTAGTAAATTCCTTTTACTTTGAGTGAATCCTTTATTAAATATTTTACACAAAAATTCATTAGTGATTCTCTAAAAGTGACTAAACTTAAAAAAAACAGACGATGGTAGAATTTTAAAAAATATGTATCATCACCACTAATTTCCCATCAAATTAAACCACTGTCGATCAATCTACTGAATAATTTGGACGATACATGTCCATTTTACTAATATTCCTTACCGTCATTCATACTTTTTTAGTAGAACAAATACAGGACAGATATCTTCGGGATTACAAATTTCCAGATGCAAGTTTGGGGTATATTTATGCCATCTATCCGGTGTTGCTTATTGATAGATACTGCAATATGTCACAAATTTTCTGCTAAACGTTTTTAATATTGGTAGTTGAACGTTTTACATTATAGGAGTAAACTGAATGTTTTGCAAAGTGTTTGCTGTTATAGCATTGGCACGATGGAAGCTGAAGGCAGGAGACCGGAATTGTATGAAATACCACACTATATAATTTGAAACGCATTTTCAATTAGGCAATCATTTGTTTTTAATGAAGATATCTAATATGCAGTTGTAAATCGCCCTTGTTATTGCTCCTACCAAATACTATGAGGCTTAATTTAAATCAAGACAGCAAAAAGCAATAGAATAGAAAGTGAACATGAGCATGAGTATGAGTGAAGAGTTCGGAAATTTTTGCATGAGTAAAATACAAATTTCAAATGAGAATGACAGTATTGTATGTACAAGAGTTGGAGAAAGTCGAGGAAATTAAAAAAGAAATTTCCATGGCCAAAAGTAATTTTATGACATGTTCAGCATTCGAAAGCTTCGTACGTCCTGTCTGTACTTTTCTCTGTATAAGTTCAAGTTGTACATTATTGGAAATGAATAATGTCAGAGCGAATACCATAATGTATTTAAAGGAAAATGGAAAGTTTAATATTTTATTTTTCAATGATACATATTAAGTCTTTATAAGCGGGGCCTGTAAATTTTACACAACTCTTACTAAAATAATATAATGATCATGGGATATAAATGTATGGCAATTACAAAATATGAATATTTATTACAAATTATTAAGAAAACCACTAATTAATGTTGTCCTTCTGTTTTCTGCTCAGTGTAGACGGTAATATTTTTTCTGTATACAAATATGAATTTCATACAAATACATTAACTCCGGAAATTGACTGTTTCCGTGCGACTCCTTCCCGATAGATTGTTACCCTTGCACTTGAATAGTTTTTCTTACTCCCTTTTCCAAGAAACAATATCCTTCGAATTCTAATCTGATGAAAAAAGAGCTCGTGCATTTATACATTCGCATTCAAAACAAAGAAAATTTGGCGATCATATGCTCATTTGTTGTCATAAATATTGACGCATGTGCTCAATCGTTATTTCATAAATGCCTCGTAATGATCATTATTTCTAATTCTCGTTACTGAGTAGCAATACATTTATCCGTTGAATTGTTTATATTAAGTAAATTTATCAAATAGAATCTCTGTGAAGGTGTCCGCGTCTGAACATTCGGGGATATATACTTGCTTCAATTCACTGTTTTAACCTCAAATTGTACGTATTTTATTATATTTTACAATTTCAACAGATATATATAAATTATCTAAACGTTCGAAACAGTTGTTAAATTTCTTTTCAGGGGACAGTTAGCAAAAAAGAGGATTTAAAAGAAATACATTTTATAACGATGACGTCCTCATTAATACTAGAAACAGTGACATCACAAACAAAATTTATGGGTGGTTGCATCCCAACGCACAATATTTTATAAGAACTTTTCACCAGTGTTGAAAAAGGTTTAATTACGTCATATTTAAAACGGTTATTAGTTAACAGTGAAAATTGTACACACCTTTTATAAGGCCTTCCTATGAAATGTAGAATTTTGTGGTGGAGCATGTCGAAAACATCACGATATATCAATTTTTGGGTCAAATTGACACAGCTAAGTATTATTGCAAGTAATTCATAACACTATTTCTGACACACTCTAACTCTGTGTGTGCTTACATTACTCCTTCGCTCTGTGGCTTAACGCAGTATACATTTGGTGTCGGTTTTACAGAAACTACAATAATTTATCTTGTCTAATTAGATAAAAAATGCTAAAATTTGTACCTTTCCAACTAAAACTTGAGTAATTTAGTACACTCAGGAAGGCAGAGTAGAAGTAACCGTTTTCTAAACAAAATATAAAAACAAAGTATTACATTGCATTATGACGACAGCACTTCAGTGGATAACAATTGATTTTACGAACAAATTCTACATGTGTTTGCTTCCGTACACTACTATCCCTTTTATGCTCAACCCTGTGAATACAAGATTGAAAGTTGAAAAAAGATATTACAAATTAATGCCATTCTGTTTCTCTACTTCAGTAGCTTTTTCATATATTACCGCTGAAGTGTATGTATTGATTTTGGCATTTGTAACTCTAAAAGCGAACCCTCCATTATACGTAAGCTTGACATACCTAATGAGAGCAATCCTGTTCCTTTTCACTGTTGGAACTTACCTAGTATGCTACATTTGCATTAAAGTTGTGTCTTTACAATATTTAAACTCTTTATTTCAATTTCACGAACAACTGTACCCAACTTCCATTGATCAAATGAAGTTAGCCTTCAACGACTGGTTCCTGAAAGGTAATGTTTGCATAAATATTTTCATTATGAATGTTTCATTATTTTAAATGCTAATTTTGTTGGATTTGTAGAAATTTACAACATATCCCGAGGCAGGATACAAGATCGAATAGGAGTGTTCATGCTCGTTTTTAGTGTGTGGAGCATCTCCGTTGTATTATTTTACCCTATGTCGTCGGTAATTATGGAAATTGACCCACTCTACTTTATCGCACAGTTATACTTTCCCGTTGTTTTCAGCACATCAACATCAAAGTGTATTTTTGCTATTTTTCGATTTATTTTCACAGAATGGTGCTTTATATACTTTTTGCAAATAATTGTAACTGTTGTGTTTGTGAGTTTCACCGTGGCTTCAATTTATACTAAATGTGTTGCCAACTTCGCGACAACATTTATGGAGATTTCAACGTTTCATTTATTAAATCAGTTACATTGCATCAACCAAGTTGGACTTCAATATATGAAATGGATATTATTTGTAATGCTTGCAGGGCTCACATTAGTGTCTATTACTCTAAATTTCATAAGTCTGTCTTGCTGGAATACACTTCCATTTTTTATTTACTTTGTATTTCTGACCTGTACAGCGGCTTGCTTTTTTGCGATGGAGCAGGGAATTCCACTACTAATAGAAAGCTATGAGACCAGTAAATCAGCAATAAGAAATTGGAGAATACAATTGGGAACTTTGAGTAACCAACGGCATTATTGGAGAAAATTACTTATTGCACAACGTCCAATTGCATTTTATTACGGCATGGCTAAATTTGAAAAGGAAACAAAGTCAAATATTTTATTTTTCATTGTGGAAAACACTATGGACTTATTGGTTGTTTCATAAAATGACTAGATTACAATATAATGTGCATAAAGTGACATTCTATTTAGTTATTATGTATTCAGTGTTTTAAGCGTAATTTAGTAATGCTACTTATTTTTAATATTACAGATTATTATATATTTTATCTTGGTTTTATCGATATTAAGATATTAATAAAAATTGCAATACTCTACAAAAATTAGACTTTTATAATAATAATAATAATAATGTAGTTACGTTTGTACATTTAAAATTATCATAAATGTAAATGAGCTCTAAATAATTGTTGATTCCACTGTAGGACCATATTGGTTATTCTACAATGTTTAGTTGACCATTCCAATCTATAATTATAAAATGATATGTCTTTGTATTGCTAATATTTGTTTTTAATTTTAATTTGACTAGGTATCTGCAGCATTTTCAAATAATTATCAATATTATCGATGACATATTTTAATTCAAAGTATTTTATATATAATGTGATACACAATATTTAATAGCAAATCAGCTAACTGCAAAAAGCCTTGAAAAGGATTTACGTCTCCAAATAAATGACTTTAACTGGAGTTTAATTTAAATTGCTTTTAATAGAATACACGGTAAAAGATATAACTTCTAGCTGTGGTTTGGTAGATTTGTATCATCAGTTAAGCTGCAAAATTACAGTAAATTAAAACGAATTTTAACTATAAATTATAAGTTAAAATTGCCAAATTAAGTATATCCAGGACAATATTTTATTTTTTCCTTAAAATACTGGTTTTATATAGAACTCATTGTTTGCTGATATTTTTGGCAATTGTAAACAGTAACCACCCATTACTGTAATAATAAAATCACGAATATTCCGAATGCTCATATGATGAAATCATAAAAATATTATATAATTATTTCCAAGTTGGCAATGCCAATTATGATATCGTCAAAGAACGTTTACTAGGACGTATTGCATCTCAAATTATTTTTTCTAAACTGTGCTGTTGAGATTTTAGTTTTAGACTAGCGAAGGTTAGTTTTATTTCCAATAAGTAACAATTTCCAGCTTTTATCTTTTATACTCAGTATTTTATCGCCTTTGATATTGTCGCATAGTGAGAGCGACAAGTTGGTTAAAAAATGAGAGAACGGATGTGTGGGGATAACGAGAGCAATAGCTCTTCGTCATCACTTTATTACATTAACCAAAAATAGGAATAATGTGTAAATGAATGGCATCACATTGGTATGTGATGCCACTGTAATACTTTAATTTACTTATATTTTTGGGTGCTGGCTAAAAAGCAAGCAAGTGAGAGCCGAGTGTTGGAGCAGTACGGACACGTATTGCTCTCGTGATTATTATTATCATTTTCTAACTTGTGTACATTTTTAACATTATGCCATAGCCAATAAACTTAACATTTCTTTTATACGACATGTGTGTACCCACATTCATTTATTCCTTTTATTTTTAAGTCGGTACAATCCGACAATATTATCTTTCCAACTTGTGTATTAAGCCAAATTAGTGCTAGTAGTCAATACTTTCATTACAAATTCAATAATTTATGCAATTTGCCTTTACACTTTACATGTACAGTAATGTAGTAGTTGTTCAAATTTTGTAGCTATATTGCATTAAGCTAATACTAAACAAAATTACACTTACACTTGTTCCTTAAGGGTATGTGTTAGTGGCGTAAGAATTTTCCAGTAACTTTCTAATTTCATAGTATAGCGGAATAAATTGTGAGTTTCGACCTAGTGTTATTTCATGTTTGACATTGAGAACACCTTGAAGGAGTAAATGATTGATCATACAGTTTTCAACTGATATTTTCACAATATTGCATATGTGTGCTGATAATCCGTACGATTTTACCAACCATTTAAAATGTAAAAATATAGTATACATAGCACTTGACTAGGTATTCTAATTTATTTTTAGGGAGGATCGTACAGGCAATGCAAAAAGTCGGTTTATATCTAGTTGGCGTCACCATTACAGTGGAAAACAATTGATTTTACAAACATTTTTAGGATATTACTTAATGCACAACGTCCAGTTGCATTTCACTACGGAATGGCTATATTTGAAAGGGAGACAAAAACAAACATTTTCTCATTCATAATCTACAACACAGTTGACTTATAGCTAGAAACATTGTTTATTAATTGATTAATATTTTTAATGGGGAAGAAGTAGGAATCCTGGGGCTCCGACTGACAATAATAAAATTATAAAGTAGTGCATTTCTTCTTAGACTTGTAAAAATAATAGCTCCTGACAATGCTAAACATTATTTAGCATTTCATATTTTCGATTGTAAATAAATATTCTGAATACCATCATAATAAAAACACACTATTTATTGTATTTTGGCTATGCAAGAACATTGGAAAGTAAGATGGCTCCATGCTTTAAGCAAATTACTCCAATAAAAATTGTTTTAAATTAATGGAAACAATTTAAATTTAATGTTACATTTAGATATCTATAAACCGTAACATATGTAAATTGGTTTAAATAGATTAAGTAGTTCAGTATTGGGGTTTTTGTTTTCAGAATAATATGTTATGACCAGGTCGAAATAACAATACCTTACAATGTTTAAAATAAGTTGATAAATATTTGTTACAAATTGCGGGTCTAACAGAATTACGTACAATTGTTGGTGAAACTGAAAGATATTTTTTACTTTTTTATTTTAAACTTATATACAGTATACACAAATTTTTCAGGGCAGGTAAAGTATAAATGTAATTGGAGAAATTATTTTTCGCTTATACTTTTGAACATTTTATAAAAGTTTTTCAATCATCTGTCATTATTGTTAATATAATGATATCAAAAAATTAAATAGTAATTGCTTCTAAATTGTAACATTACTATCAATAGTTTGTCTACTAATTTGTGTGTACAATTAAATTATTATCAAAGACCTTATTGTAAGATTATTTATATATTACATATTTAAGTAATAGTGCAATTTCCGTTAATTTCGAATGACTCAATTCATATTCAATATATGTCATCAGTAAGCTTGCAATAAATATTTAAAAACATATTTTGTATGTTCGTTCTAACGAGCCCATGTTTATAATGTGGCTGTATCATGATATTATAAAAACTTTGGAAGGCATATATTTTTTTTCTATTTCACATATTTTGAGGTTTAAGCACATAAACACATATTTTGTATTTAGGCACATATTTCATCAAACATTCACATATTTTCGAATTTTTTTTATTAAATTTTGGTAATTTTAACTAATTTTACACCATTTTTACCCATATGTAAAATAAAAAACAAACTAGCTGCTACTGACATTTTCTTGTTTCAGTTTGGTATAGCTACAGTTGATATATTATTTCAACCTTAAAGATACTCAAAAAGTTAAAATAACACGTTGAACATCTGATCTATTGAGATTGTTTTCACGCACCTACGACACCAGTAGTGTATATATCGAAGTTAAATGCTAAAGGGGCATGACCCAAAAGATTTTTGACTCCTTAAACATTTTTGTATCTGGCTAATCATGAGACGGTGTGTGGCCCGATAGCCTCTTGTTTTTAACATAAACACATTAATACAACGCTGCAGTTACGATTAGTTCACATTCAGTTAAAGTATTTCGAATATTACGATACACCTACATATTCTCAGAAACATATCGGACGTAACCACATATTTAGTAATTTATTAAATTTAAAACTTTAAAACATAGTTAGACAAATATTTCGTTTAAAACGACATATTTAGTCAAATTTATTATTTGTAGCCACATATGTAGCCAAATTTGTCACATATTTTCCCATTTTAAGGACATAAATACATACATATTTTGGGCATTTTAGCAACATTTTAATTGAAACTTTAGTTATCAGTTTTTGGTACCCTATTTACATTTATGGTTTTGATCAGATTTCCTGCTGTATCATTTTGTGAAATGAGAATAAATACTGAATATTTTTTATGTCAAAGTCATTTTTACAATTTAAAGTTTAACAGTTTCTGAGAGCACAGTAAACTATACTGGTAAACAGTAAATTAGACTAATCTCAAATATAATTCCACCTGCTTTGAAGATAATGTTAGGGCATTATTAATTTCTTGCAGCATTTTCATAGGCATACGGATAGTTTAACATAGCCCCGTAAATTATTTTGCAACAGTGATCTACAATACATGGAATGGAGTACCTGACAGCAGAGAGTGACTGTTTGTCAATGCTGTGGCTCATTTATTTATTCATTGTGATTTATTTATAATTTCACGGTCACTGCTTTCAAGTGAAAACGCTGTTAATCAGCTCCTCGTTTGTACATTCAGATTTTTAGTAACCATGGAAAATGTGAAAATAAATTACATTACTTGCACGTATTAAAATTATGGAACGTTTAAATGACATACATAACATGTATTGCAGCAGGACCAAATATATAATATAATTAAACTAGATGTTAAATACTATAGAATATCTTCACCGTAGAAGAATATATATATAGAACGAACGTATAAAATTGTTATCAAAATCCCAATCCGTTGCCATACAATTTTCCAGTGTTGAGTGTAGCAGCTTAAAATTGTTTTTACTCAAAAACCTTACTTTAAACCACGTGACGCAACTAAGTTTTTGTTAGTATGACGTCAACATTACAGTGGAAGACAATTGATATTACCAACAAAATTTTTAAGGTGTTATTCCCCCTCCCTCATCCTCTTACGTTAGATCCTATCACCAAAGGAATAAAAGTTGAAAAAAGGCACACGAAATTGTTACCATTTTATTTATCCACATCAGTAGCATTATTATATATGGCAATTGAAGCTTTTATGCTTATTTTAACATGTGCAACACAAAAAGTGAACCTTCCGTCATACGTAAGCATGATGTACGTAATGCGAGGTATAGGTATTTCACTCAGTTTTTCTGCATATCTCGTGGCACACATCTGTTCAAAGGTGCTATGTTTGCAGTATTTTAACTCACTTTCTCAGTTCTACCAACAATTGGTTCAAATATCTAACAATCAGTCTCAACCCTCTATCAAGAACTTGTTTCTACAAGGTAGCAAGCATCAATCAAATGATGTTCTACAATCGATGTTTTTATTTATTAAGAGAATGTTGTTTTTCGTTTGTTTTCAGAAGTTTCTAGTTTCTTGCGAGGTGCGACATACGACAAAGTAGGAGTGATTCTTTCAATCTTTAGCTTATGGAGCATTTCAGTTGCTGTCTGTCTTCCTGTACCGTTTGTTGTAATGGAACTTGATGCATTATACTATTTCGGGGAGTCATACTTCCCTGTTGTTTTTGGTATCACAAAAATCAGTAGTTTCGTTATATTTAGGCTATTGTGTGCACAGTGGGTTTTTATATATGCAATGCACATTATTGTATTCGATGTTTATGTAGCCTTCACTTTAGCATCCATTTACAAAAGGTGTGCCAGCATTCTAGCAACAAGGCCTTTTCTGCAAAGTAATACTATTTCCCTATTTAGTCAATTGCACTGTATAAACCAAGTAGGATTTCAGCACATCAAGTGGCTATTAGGTTCATCAATTGCAGGATTATCTCTATTATTGATCATTTTAAATTGGATATGTTTATCATGCTGGAACACACTTCCACCATTCATCTACTTTATGTTGTTGATCTGCACGTTTGCTTGCTTTTTTGTGCTGCAGCAAGGAATTCCTATTTTAATAGAAAGCTACGATATAAGTAAATCAGCCATCCATAATTGGAAAATACAATTGTCAACTTTGCGTTATCAACAGCGTTATTGGAGACGATTACTGAAGGCACAACGTCCGGTTTCATTTCACTATGGCATGGTTGTATTTCAAAGGGACGCTAAGGGAAATATTGTCTCATTCATCGTTGACAACACGATGGACTTATTTTTATTGTTCTGAAAAACTAGTTTATATAATAATGTAGTTACGTTTGTAAGTTTAAAATAAAAACAAAACCAAATGAGCTCTCTTTAATTATTGATAATAAACATTGTAGATCAATTTTGCTTATTCTGAAATGTATAGCTTAAAACATATAATTATACATTTGGCTGATCTGAGGTAATTTAAACCAATCTATAATTATTAAAATTATATGTCTTTGTATTGCTACCATTTGTTTTTTTTAATTGAACTTGGTATCTGCTGGATTTTTGAAAAATTATCAATTTTATCGATGACATATTTTAATTCATCGTGATTTATAATAATGTAATAAACAATTTTTAATAGCAAAATGCAATAAGTTTTTAAAAGGATTTGCGTCTGCATATAAATGACTGGAACTGTGATAAGTTTAAATTGCTTTAAATAGAATGCATGGTAGAAGATATAACTTATATCTGTGTTCTGGACGTGTACCGATAGAAGATATAAAATAAAATGCCCTATTTTTTAATGCCGAAAGATAGAATGCCCTACGATAATATGCCCTATTCAAATGTTGAAAATGCCCTATTCTTAAATGCCCTATGAATCAACTCTGTCCTGGCCGTCGTTTAAATACAAAATGAAACACATGAAACCAATCGTCGTCATGTTTTCATTTATCCTCACCATATTTGTCTTATGACAGGCAGTGACTGAAACTACTTGCAATCCGTCGTTGACTTGGTCGTAGTCACTGTCACTAGCAGTAATCATGACCAATACCATACCACTTGACGTCTCTGCTTTTCATAAAAAATGTATTGAGGATAACTCATAAGACTTATGGATTATCCTCATTATGGTGTTTTGTGACAACCCCCCGGGGGATGACCCCGTAAGACCATCTTTAAAATTGGCAGAGCTATTTACCATACCTACTAATTTGTGGAAACC
Source organism: Callyntrura sp. NNG-2020 (assembly GCA_027744055.1). Lineage (NCBI taxonomy): Eukaryota > Metazoa > Arthropoda > Collembola > Entomobryomorpha > Paronellidae > Callyntrura > Callyntrura sp. NNG-2020. The sequence goes on along the minus strand of JAHZNE010004359.1, from coordinate 17,667 downwards.
GCTTTCCAAAATTCGAAGTAGTTTTTGAGTTACCATTTCCGCGGCCGCACGCTTGCACGGTTGTACACCAATGTATAGATCTAAATGTCCTTACTGAAAGGTTAGACCAAATAATAACGACAAGGGTGTGCAGAGAGCATTTTAATGTTAGGTATTTTTGATTAGGGCATTTTATGTCGTATGGCATTTTTAAATAGGGCATTTTGCATAGGGAATTCTATAATTTGGGCATTCTGGGTTTCGGTCTTCTATCGTACGACCGTTCTGGAATCTATGTATCACCAGTTAAACTACAAAATTACCGTAACTTAAAATGAAATGAGTTTTAGCTATAAATTGCTAGGTAAAATTGGCAGAATCGAGTTTATGAAGAACAAAATTTTATTTTCTATTTTTATACCAATTCGGAATTTGTTTAGTTAAATATAAGGGACTGAACTTTTAAAATTGACGGTTTAATACAAAACTAATTTTTGATTTATACTTTTGGGCAATTGTAAACAGGAACCACTCATTCCTGTAATATCAAAATTGCCAATGCTCATATAATGAAATCATAAAAGTACGGTGTAATTATTTCTATATTTGATCAACATGGTAATGTCAATTAGAATATTGTCGAAGAACGTTTACTAAGACCAACGTTGGAATGTACATCAAATTGTATTTCTCCTAGTTTGAGCTATTAAAATTTTAGTTTTAGGCTAGCAAGAGACTAGTTTTAATTTCAATTACCTAACAACTTCCAGTTGTTATACTTTATACGAGGTATTTTAGCGGTTTTTGGAACTATCATTCCCACTTTAAAACCAAATTGATATTAGTAGTAAATAATTGCATTACAGATTTAACAATTTATACAATTTGCATTGTCACTTTACATGTTCGTAATTGCATTAGTCTTGTAGTTGTAGAATGCATTACACTAATACTAAACAAAATTACGCTTACACTGATGGGTTTTTATTAGTAGTGTAAGAATTTTCCAGCAAAAGTTTGATTTTATAGCATAGCGGAATAAATTCAATCGGAATAGTGAGTTTCAAGTCAGAGATATTTTATGTTTGACTTTGAGAGCATCATGATGGAGTAAAGGATTGATTACAGTTTGTAGCAGATTTAACTGAAAAGGTAATACTCGGTTATGAGTTTGTATTTATAGGTGAAATTTTCATAATAATGCAAATTTGTGCAGACAATCTCTACGATTCTACCGCCCATTCAAAATATAGTATATAGCACATGAATTGGTATTTTAATTTGTTTGAAGGGTCGAAAGCACAAACACTGCAAAAAGTCGTTTTATAGTCGTTAGAATGGCGTCACCATTACAGTGGAAGACAATTGATTTCACAAACAAGATTTACAGAATTTTGCTTCCACTTCCTCACCCACTTACATTGGACTCTACCAGTAAGGGAATACAAATTGAGAAAAGGATCTCCAAATTGTTGCCATTTTGTTTATCCACATTAGTAGTCTTCATTTACATGACAATTGAAGAGTTTATCCTCATCGTCGCTTCCACAAAACAAAAAGGAAATGTTCCTGTACACGCCAGCATGATGTACATAATGAGAGCTATGGTTATTCCACTCACTTGTGGAATATACCTATCATTCTTCATCTGCTCCAAAGTGATGTGCTCGCAGTATTTTAACGCCCTTTCTCAGTTCCACCAACAATTGGTTCATATTTCTAACAGTCAGACTCAATCTTCCTTAAAAAGCTTGTTTCTACAAGGTAACTCTTATCTGCACTTTTATATATGATGTCTAAATTTTACAATTTAATTTTTTTATAAATTTACTGTTACTCTTTCAGAAGTGTCTTGCATATTGCGAGGCAGAGCACTGGACAAAGTGGGAGTAATAATGTTAGTCTGCAGTTGTTGGAGCATCTCTACTGCGCTATGCGTCCCTGTGCCGTTTGTTTTATGTAAACTTGATCCACTGTACTTTCTTGCACAACTTTACTTTCCAGTGGTTTTTAGCACCTCCACATCGGAATACATTTTTGTTATATTTCGGATGATGTGGACACAATGGATGTTTGTGTATATCATGTACAATATTGCATTCTGTTTACTTTGGGGTCTCACTTTGGCATCAATTTATAATATATGTGTGGGCAATTTAGCGACAAGACCTGCAGACGCTTCAACTCTGCACCAATTTAGTCAGTTACATTGTATCAACCAAGTAGGCTTTCAGCAATTTAGATGGATTTTGGGTTCAGCAATTGCAGGATTATCGTTAATGTTAATTATACTAAATTGGATCTGTCTATCCTGTTGGTATAAACTCCCACCTATCATTTACTTTACACTGTTCAACTGCGCACTGGCTGGTTTTATAGTGTTACAAAATGCAACTCATATATTAATTAAAAGCTACGAGATCAGTAAGTCTGCCATTCATAACTGGAAAATACATCTAAGTACTGTGGATACCCAACACGTTTATTGGAGACGAGTACTCAAGGCACAGCGTCCAGTTGCATTTTATTATGGGATGGCAATATTTGAAAGGGAAACGACCGTAAACTTGTTCTCGTTCATTGTTGGCAAAACAGTGGACTTGTTTTTACTGGTAAAAAACGATTAGCTAAAAGAATAATTTTACTTTCAATTAATCAGTTAACATTGGATTTAAGTGGGGGAAGAACGACATCTGACTTAAGTGTGAGAAATTCACATTTTCAAAACGCAGGCAAAACTTTTGTTTGGTTTAATTGAGTCTGTTTGTGGGGACGCTTGGAGCTTATTCTATTCACCAATTATATTTGATGACATCTCTGAACAGCAGGATTTGTAGGGTTAGTAGAGAAATATATGCTTGGTAACATATTTCAAACGATAATCCCATTATTAGCTTGTGTGCTAGATAACATTATTGTTTATAAAATTTTGAAGATTTATAGGAATGTTAGTTGCATGTAATTGTAGTTAATAGCAATGAAGTTGAATCACTCAGCTCACCTGATAAAAATCATATTGTGATGCATTCGTCGTGTAAAGTGAGTTTCCTTGAATGGTCTAACTATCTACATCAATAGTGCACCTCCAAAAAAATTATGGCAAGTAATATCGTCATTAACTTTATTGTAAATATTCTAATATAGCGGTCGTGGCATTTTATGGGAAGTAGTGTGTAAAGCTGTGTTTGTAAATGTGGATTTCTTGTTGTCTTATTATGTAGATAAAATATAAAATTGTAAATGGATTACAAGACGGAAAGTAATCTATGATTTCGTATTATATTCGTTTTCGTATATAACTATTTCAATGTGGAAACCAAAATGTGTAGTTGTCAATATACGTAATAAAGGTAAATCAAACGATGAAAACCCGTTTGTAAAGTGTTGTAAGTCTGTATGTTACAGACTTTGAATTGAAGGTTCCGAGTAAACGATTAAAGCTTGGAAAAATTCCTAATTTGGCAGTTGTTGTACATTTGAGGAAATGTGTCTAATTTCTGTCTTCCATCAGCCATGTAATCAATAATCAATCTCACTGGATAATTGGAATATGCTTGGAGTAAACTGTTCCATGAATGTATAAACTCGAATTACATTGGATATTTGACTTGAGTTGATAGTAGAAAATTCGAAAAACAACAAATTTGGCAAATTAGTTGTGTGTACTTTTCTGTTATTTTTATTATAGTCATTTTAATGCGGCACATTATGTGGGATGAAATCAAAAATATCATAGTATAACATTTTTATGTTGAAATCTTGTGCTTGGAAGTTTAACAAATGTAGTGCATCTTATTTTAATTACAGTGTACAAATAACGCGTTAGTGTGCTGTCATGTTAGCGCAAGATCGGGATTCATTTGGGATGAATAAGAGCAACCTTTACCTGCAACCTATATTTTAAACATTTACTTTTTCCTTCCAATTTGGAAAACATTTTAAAATTTGTACTGAATTGAAACTCCCAAAAATTATGATTTCCATTGCTAAAATGAAAGCTACATACCACTCGTACAATTGTACACAGTCGTTTGACGACAAGCAAATAGCCCAATAAGAAAATATAACTACCCAAACGTTGACATATCGACACAAGAAAAAACGAAAAGAATGATTATTATTTTGAACATCATTTGTAGTCATCTTTTAACAAATCAGTGAACGCACATCACAATCTCACTCTCACGCACTTCCTGTGTATCTGCATGTGCATTACAATGCCATAAACGTAATATTTGTAGCACACAGGTTCTCTAACCCAGCGTTACTACAAACAATCAAACGCAAAGTTTGAGTGATGTTACATGTATGCGATTGTGTGAACAAACAAAATAATGATGAGCATCGAGTCGCAAGTAAGAGATTAGGAAAATGTGTAGCAGATAATGATAATAATAAATACTCCTATATATTTCTACATCTTTTGACACATGTACATGGATAACAGTAACAAATTGCAAGGAAGCAGAGCTACTTTTTAAATGCTCAGTGGTTTATAATAAATGAAACGAGCTCCGTGTATGTAACAGCCAGAGAGATAGAGTGAGAAGTACAATTTCAATCCGAGGAAAACTATTCAGATTGACAGGAAGCATCATTCTTGTTTTTTTTGTCTCTTTTTGCTTTGTACCCGATAATGGGAAGTGTTTGAAGCTATCGCTGTCAGTGACAATATCAATGTGATGAAAACAAGTTTTTCTATAAGATGTAATCACTACACTCTGACTCATAATTAAACTTATGAGACGAGATGGATGTCAATTGAAACCAGAACCATTATATGGACAAATAAACGCGGAGGCAAACATGACCTTAAACATTAAAAATTACGCATCAGCAGAAAATGATGTGCTCTCTCTTTCTCGCCTTTTCACTCTATCAGTTGTCCTTTTGTTTTCCGTCGCATTTCTGGTTCTAACATAACAATTTTTTTTCCTCGCTGAAACAAACAGCTTCAAAGTTGCACTGGTGGAATGCAACAGTAAAATTTAACAGGAAAACCCCTTTCTATTACCTCACGAAGTGTAATATGTAGTAGTAGTAGTCTTGACAAGAATCTTCTTGTGTAACCCCTTTCTCTTAGTACAAGAAAGGTTCTCGTTTTCTAATAAACTTGATTAAACCCCATGCGGCAAAGGATATTTACGCGAAGGAAAGATGCATTACACAGACGTACACAGTTGACTCGTTTTCGGCAATCAAGTAAACCGTAACAAATAAAGTCCCGCACAAGTAGAGAATATTTTTGGCTTTTGAGGGATCATGTGTCATCATTTTGGATGAAACTGAAGCATGTGAACTGGGGTTCGAAAATAACTAGACTGAAAAGATAACGAATGTTAGAGAAAATATGGAGTGTTATTTTCTACTTTTTCCACCACCACTCTCTGCCAGGACGGATAGATCAATATTTTAATATACCTGTAAAACTGTCAAAACTACTCAAAAGGTTTCACGGCTTGAAATATGAACCAAATTGCCAAATATTATGCCACTTTTGTTGTGTAGTCATGACGTGGAACACTGCATTGGGATGGTCGTTGTTTTCCGAGGTTGTACTACGTAAAGTGTTGTCATTAGTGCGTGCATGTAAGTTTCCATCACGATGATCACGCAAGAGCTTATATTTACGTACCAAGATGTGTCGTGTATTACGTGGTGTAAAGGAATTGGCTACCAGAATTCACTTTGACGACGACGACGACGACCTTCGTCTATTTTACGATTTTTACCAATTGAAGTAATTTTGATTTCAAGGATTTTACGTGCCTCCTGCCTGTATGTTGTCGTGTGATCACAATATCAGACAAGCTGCTCGTCAAAGTAGTTTGCGTTGCACCAATTAAAAAATATCATACATTTGTCATCTACCACCATGTGACAATCTTGTGAATTTGTCCAACATTCAAATTAAAGTATATATAATATAGTTGCTTATACCCTATTTGTATGTATATATTTTCTGCAGTATGACACGCCATAGCATGCACTCGCCCAAGAAAAAAAAGAACGAGCAAACATACAAGCGAGAAAATTACAAGTTTGTCTTTTACATACATTATGCGTGCTTGATAATCAGTGGAAAAACAAAACGTCATCGTTACAGTAGCTGACACAACATCATGCTAACCAAATCAAAAATCGAGTAGTCAATCTTTTGTCATTCGTGAGCCACTAATTTTACGATGTGAGAGGCGTGTCATAAAAATTGCAAAGCGCATTAATGCTCTGCCTCACTACCTATCAGCAAGCGCTTTTGTAGACAAGCAAGCACAGGGATAAGGGTATATAGGTATGTGTATGCTGTACAAAATGCAGTTTATACTGACACGAACATATTTATTATAACCTAAAATATTTAAATGGTCAATGTTTCTTTCATGACAGTTTACTCGTCACACGCTTCATTTTATACCACAAAAGACGCCACCATTTCTATTTACATGCGCATATTTATTGTAATTGCAGTGGATAATGAACAATAAAGACAAATGATACGTACTAAAAATGCACAAAACTTTTCGGTCACTTCGTAGGTGCTCACGTCCAATCGGTGACATTGATAGAATATTGCAATTTATACAAAAAATATTATTCACACACAACAGCGCAGAGATCCACACATAGTAGTGGTAGAATATATTACATACAATTTTCCTTCAATCAAAGCAAAATACGCTTTACCTCATAAAAATATGGTTAACCCCGTCGTGCGTCGTAACAAACTAAAGAATTTTTTATTGTCATATTTAAAGCTCTCGTCATCTTTGGTCGTGGTTGAATAACGGCACTATACGTCAATATGGCAACAAGTAATAATAATAACTGCATAACAGCAATAATAATAGGTGGAATGCCACGCTACTTCTTCACGTTTGCTCCAATTCCCCCTACTCAAGCAGATCACGCCTCCCAAATACAACGCTTTACAACCAAAATGCATCTTATTTGTCTGTGCTCACACAGAGAGTTACTCTCCTCGGATTTTCATGGCTGATTCTTTAGGATCTGGGCATGATGAGGATGATGGTGGTGGTAGTACAGTGAGACGACAGTATTGTATGATATATACTATTGCGCACAGATGCCAAGTAGTAGAGAGATGGACGCGTTATATGAACGCTTTGCACACACGTATAAAATCACAGACAATGAATAAGCACTCAATCATGGCCTGTGTACTTTTTATCATTGAAGTAAAGTCAGTCGTGAGCACATTGTTGTCAATTTTATGAAATTTATGTGCCACTTAAATTTATAGACGACCATCTACATTTGCTTTCAATTCTATTTTCCTCATCAACATCTCTCCTGATCATTGATCATGAGTAGTATTTCCTTTTGATTCGAAAAGCACTGCCAAAAAAGCTGCTCCGTTGTCTGCAATTTCGCGAGATGCTAATACTTCAACATATTCTTGGTAGCTCAGAGACTTCCAACCTTGCAATTTTTCACGGTGCGTTGGTCAAGTTTGTCATAAAATTGCACATCTTGCAACAAATTCATCGCAACAACAACAATTATACTGGTTTGAGGTGCTTTGCTTGTGCTGCTAGAGAGGAAGCACGAGGCAAAGTTAATGATGATGATGATGATGATGTTGTGCTTGAAGCTGTGAATATATTTTTTTTAATAAAAGATGAAATTTAACCTGATTTTAATATTTAATCATAAATCAATATCCAGTTGATACATGCCAACTGGTAAAATTTTCACGTCGTCGTGCTACAAAATAAAAGACGACGTGCTGATCTATTCTAATTGGACCAAATGGGGGTACGTGTTTAAGAAAACGATAAGAGCTATTAGCCTTATGTAAATTGTAATTAATAATAAAAAGAGCAATATCAAGTCATGCTCATTCATTTCGTACATTTAAGAATTTTATTTTTCACAAAACGATAATAACGTACATATAAGAGGGAATAAGATTTTTTTTAACGGGCGGCTTGATTCACTCCTCAAACGAATGCCCTTTGATCGCGGTAAAGTCCGTAAAGAAAATTTTAAAACTATTACTGTTTTACTTTTAAATTAATAATAAGTAAGTAGTAAATGCAACTGTGAATACAACATTTTGATAAACTATTCAACCTTCTCGACGAAAAAAAATACAACTTACTTCGTCGTCGTCGTCGTCAAATATATACTATTTTCTGGAAAGACGGATAAGTTTTAGATAAAGAAGGAAGCAGCGTATCTTAGTTTACAAAACCAGGCTTACATCGTATAATACGAACCTGTGATGAGCAAGCTATTACTAACACGCGGTACATAACTTTTCTTCGGTTCAATGCTGGTGTCAATCCATCATCATTTATGGTTCATTCATATAGTAAATGATGCCACAATAAAGAAACATTCATATGCGTCTGCTTTGCCTACTGCCTCCTCATAATATAAATACGGTCAGAAGATTTTGTGGAAAACAGTGTACACAATTCGCGGAACTTGGTGTATCTACAAAAGTTTCAAAGAAGAGCACAGATGTGAACATGATGAAATAATTCAATCATGTGCTATATATATATGTAACCATGTATATCCATTCAACATGATATCGTATTATAACTCGGGTGTGTTTTATTTGTATTATTCCGTATGCTTGGATTGTGCGATTCCTTGTTGTTCAGTGATGCACTTTTAATGATTTTATTTCTTGCCAAACAGTTCAATATGGGTCAGCTCAACGTTTAGGAACTCTCCGAGAATAAAGATGATTTAATTTTTTCAAATAAAAAGTGTTGCACATAATGAGAAACCTGTTAAGATACACTTGGTGTAAAAAATTAACTGTATCACTTCTCCCTCTAATTTTATTTATTCAATATATTAAAACATATTGAACTTCTGAAAGAATTAATGAATCATGTTAAATAAAAAACACAAACGTTGATCTTTCCTGATCTGAAAAACAGCCAAGTGATATGATAGTCCGTTTTTTTCGTGAAGATAACAAAGTGATACTCTCTTTGCTCTTTCGTTTGTCGTCATATTCTACGATTGTTTCGGTAAACCCTGAAGATACCACAAAAGTAAAGTACTGCGATTGTTTTTGATGATGTTTTTTGTTTCTTGCGGCCAAAAAACGTACAAAAAGTGAGAGGCCATTTTCAATAATTCTTCAGCCGGCGCAGATAAATTAGGGTATACCAAAGGCATTTTTTTAACGTTGGAGAGCCGCACGTTTAAAAACAATCCTAATAAGATTCATAACATTCCACTGGTTTTGTTCATCAAAGCCATTCTTTGAAAACTCATGTGTGAGTGACGCTGGTTCATGAGTAATATCATCACTTTGTAACGTGGCCAGTTGCATGATCAGGCAAAAAAACTGAGCAATAATAAAAACAATGACAACAAGTATTGGTGCCGCCACTCTGCCACCGCACCAGACCAATCCTTTTCGGCAGAGCGCTGTTCTAACATGGTATAGACAATACATGCTTCGTACAAGTTAGCTTTGAAGTTCGTTCTACTTTAGGATTGTTTAGCATGAGAATTATGTGCATCCTGTCAAGTACTAATCAATTCACGAACGCCTTTAGCAACAATCATCTTACAGTTTTCGCTCGTTGTGCTTAAAAATTAAGGGCTTCAGCACGCACGAAGTAATGCTCATCATCAAAAAATCCTGTGTCGCATTTTAAACAGGTAATAATAATGGCCATGAAGATACTATTTTCGACTACCTGGTTAGAAAAAATAAATGAATTTGGCACTGGGCACAGGGAGACGGTAAATAAAAAAGGAAAACTGCATCGTTGTACAGTGAACAATATTAGGGGAAAAACACAATCCTCGTAAAAACCACAAAAGGTCCTTGTTGTTATCGTGAAACCGCTTTTACTGTCGAAGACACGTCGATTGAGTCCAGCACTAGTCTTTACTCAATTCAATTTGCACAGCGTTTTCATTTTGAGCACAAAATCAAGGTCCAAAAACCTTGAAAGAATGAGTCTGTTGCCAACATTCATAACCATCAGTTCTACTTGAGCGAATCCCTAATAATTATGATAATGAAAGGTAAGTACATAAATGGTTGTGTGAAGGAAACGAAGGCCGGAGTAATTTACAAATAAATACCAACTAAAAACTAGACTTCTCTCGTCTCAGAAATTCCGATGTTCTTGGGATTAAACAATTTCATTCGTCATCACTCTCATCCTCATCACTTGTGCAAATATCACTTCACCTTGATCAATTACATATATTTTAAAATATTAAACGCAAAATCTCTATTTAAAAAAATCATGTCAAGACAGTCTTAATTTATGTCACCGCATCACCAACGCTAAGCGCTACCAAAAGTTTTTTTTTTCAAAGGAAATAATTTAACTGGCGCAAAAAAATATCCTCAAGTATTCTTCAGATACAGGCAAGACGATATGGCACATTTACATGATAACCTTTTTTACACATTCTTCCATCATATCTATCAACAGTTTTATCAACCTCTTCATTTTCTGTTCATGCATGCCTTCAACTCAAATTAAGTTTTCAGTTTATTCAATGCCTACAAATGTTTAGCTTCCATGGATCGTTGAGCTTGACAAGGTTGGCTCGTCAGTCTGAAAAAATAATGATAACTTAACTACATGTATTTTAAAATAAATCATCGGCAGGAACAACGGAGTTAAAAGTTGAAACAAAATCACGTATGTTCAAAATGGTAATATTATTTGCATTTTCTGAATGGCAAATTACTTGAAATTTTAACCAAAAAATACTTTTCTCGTCAACGCCTAATCTACAGTGTACAATAAATTGATGATGTAATCCAAAAAAACTACATAAATACATTGGGGCATACCCAAACACAACCAGACATGCTATGTGTACTTCATCGTAAGGAAGGACACACACACACATACACAGTCAACAGCAAAACATATTGCCAACTTTTACTACCATAATTTGAATTACACTACTACACATGTTGAACAGAATTTGTGTGGGGTTCCAGCAGGACAGTTTCCATTGTTACATTATCAATATTAATGTACCCGCCACCCAAAACAGCACACATATTAAATGAGCAGAGAGTGCGAGAGAAAAGAACGCGAGGTTGTATGTGGCGGTGGTAGTATCAATAATAATTAGTAATGCAGAAACAAATAATAATAATAATAATAATAACAGGTAAAGTTTTATATACATGGCAGCGTAACATGTACAACGATTTAGTGTAACACCCATCTACCAGGTTAATACTGCTAGCGACCCAAACTCATAATAATAACCACTACTTTAGCTGAAAAAACAAAACATGCTTTTGATTTATTTATTTATACTATCATCGTGGCCCATGTACTAAATAATACTGATTTCGTCCAGGTACAGCGAATTTTTGGAGCATACGTGTTCAGATATTTGTGTGTACAAGTACACAAAATCCGAAAACTTTTGTGTATGCGTACTGGCAGTTTGCAACACTAACCAAACAATATTATATCATCTATAGTCGTAATAATGGTAATAAAAGAGCGTGTACGTGAATTTCAGTGGCGTTGACTGAAGTGTGTCCGCGACAAAAAAACGCTAAAAGAATCCTCATTATCAGTTTCATCTTGCAGTGGGATCTTCCACACAATAATAATAACTGTGTATTAAACTCAGTGAATATGTGGTAATGTAATATAATCGCAGATGCCAACGGCACCCAGCAAAGCGAAAATACTTGAACAAGAAATACGTTTTTTGCCTGTACGTGTCTGTGTGTGTGTGTGAGTAAAGAACTCTTTTTTTCTTTCTTCTCTCCATACCTTCTTGTCTATTTACCCTCTCCACCTTTTTCATTTAACCAGAGTCAATGTGTCCATCTCCACACAATTATATATGATATAATAATACCCAGTAGGTCCCTTTTAGCTTGGGGCTATTTGTACAAGTCGTCATCGTATATTTTTTTCTACAACTCCTGCCTCTTTTTCTCTTTCGCCGTCGTCGTCGTCGTCCGACAGAATAGATGAGCTCTCAAAAAAATGAAAAGGAGAATTGCATACAAACAGCCAGCAAGCAGGTATTGTGGAGAGTGTGGAGGGTGCACAGTTAAATTATGAAAACATCTTGGCTATCACTGAAAAACTACCTACCTACGAAGCCAGAATACTACTAAAATGTACCTATACATTATGCCGAATACCAAACCGAACTAGGTACACGTCTTACTATTGCCACATGATGAAGACGAGAGAAACTGTGAGAGCATCCTATCCACCACACAGCCACCATCAACAGTCCATAACGAAAACGCTGAAAAGTCCATCATCAACATCCATCGGTGAAAAATACAGTCGCTGAGATTCAAGATTCACCATCATCATTATCAGCAATATTATTATCACCTTTACAACTTGCTTATATGCCATCCACAACATAACTGTGTCTTGTGACATGGCAAATGTAATGTACGTAATAACATACGTCATCATAATAATCACCATAAAATCATCAACGCAGCGCATAAAGGTGAGACTCAAATGGTTTTCTAAGCGCAAATACCCGTATTAGTGCTCATATACTGCGCTGCATGCACTTACCACTTAGCTCAACTAACTACATTACAAATTCTACAGTGTTTCCTCCACACAAAATTGCAAAGTGGGAACTCATTTTCCGGCTGTTTTCCATTCTGTGAGACGGCGGTGATGAAACCTATTATGATTTTTGTTTCATGCTACATAAATAGCTAATTTGGTAAAGAAATTGATAAAATGTACTTTCAGCCGTGCACGCTACGACGTGTGGTGTTACTAGAATTGCTTGTAAAAAGTGCTAAATGCGCATTGTATACGAGTGTTATTTTCCAGTTTTTTCTTCATTTCCTGTACGAACAGAAGTTAGTATTTAGCATTCATCGAAGAAAAAAATGTAGAACAAGTTTTTACCTTTACTCCTTTTATCATCTCAAATTATCACGTTTCAAGGCTACTCATCATCTTTTTATGTCAGAAAAGATTTACTTTCTGTTCCCTTAATATATCAATGACTTGGTTTGCAACAAATTTTTACTTTTATTTCACCTTTTTTGCGCAAAAATCAACGTGTATTCAGCTGAGAGACTCTCAAGAAACAACTTGATTACTGACACCTTAATGAGTGTGAGCACAATTCATTATAAAATGCAAATGTAGACATGAAATGATTTATTGAAACTTAAAAGTTGGCCGTGTAGTGATAAAGGCAGCTGCACGACTTCTTGTGTGTCTAACTAACAGTTTATTCATTACCAATTTGATGAGAATATTTATAACCAGGTTAAAAGCTAGTTTGCTGTTTTTACAGTTTCCCTAGATCCCTTAAGTGGTGAGATGTTGCTAATGGTAGCTCACTATTACAAGCACAGCCGAAAGTAAAATTTAATAATAATCTATTGTAAATAATCAGTGACAGGTTCATTACCGGTACACCTCAGCTTGTCGCCGCTTTAAAGGGCAGAAATAACAAGCAGAGGTTCGTAATAAGTCATTTTTCAGGTATTAAAATAAGGGTCGCAAAACATTTATGCTCTTTCCTGTCTACCGGCGTACATAAAATTTGCTTGCATGTCTGCGATGATACCCTACCACCACCACCACCATCACCTCCTGTACGTACGTTCTCCTGTCTGCATTGCCGGTTTTTCTAATGATAAGACGCTCAGAGAGAGAGTGAGAGGAGCAATTTTAAAAGCATGTTTCACACTAAAATGGGCAGACGGAAAGGTCAAGAAGAAATACGGTGATGGCGACGCGACGGACTGTTTGAACAAACAGACGACACTTGAGGCATAGTTTCTGCTCCCTGTTTTTCGCTGTCCTCTACTACTTCAAGTCGATAATGATGAGAATGATGATGACGATGCCAGTGAGAATGACAAAATGTGCAGTTGCCAGAGATCGAGAGATGTTTAACCTGCTTGCAAGTTACATTGGATACCAATCCAAGCAGAAGTTCTTCTCGGCAACTTCTAATATAATAAAAGAAGATAATATAACAGGCCTCACGTTAAGACCAGACAACTGCTACTGCCACACACTCAACATTGTTCACTGAGCATCCCTATCACATAATATGCATATATTTATTTACCTGGGCCTTCCTTGGCGTTTCTCTCTCTCTCTCTCTCTGGCTGTCTTTCTTTTGTGGTGATCCGTGTTTTTCAAGTGTGTGAGTCGATGGATGAGCAGATCAAGATAAGGACTTTGCGGATGGATTTACTGTTGTGTAAATGAGAATAGGAAACTTCCTAAGAATTTCGGCCCCTTTGTATACATTAAAACTGTACTCCCCTTACCAATTACGCATCATGGCAACTGGAGGTCTTATTCTTTCCCTGCACTAATCATCTTCAGAGCCTAAGGTAAAATATGTTTGTTTATTACAGACACCAAACGATCTATCTGCTAATCATCATTTTGACTCAATCATCATATACATGTACGAGTGGAACGCTGTGCTTCTTCATTTTCTTGCCTACAAACGGCTTTGCTTTGAAAGCAGTACTAGTATCACGTAGCAACAACAACATCAAAAGATGAAGATGATGGGTCTGATGGGAAATGGGGAAGTCAACAATAACTTCAACAAGCTTACTATACACACACATATACAAAGAATTTTTCACGCACCATCTTTATTCTTATCATTTTTTCATAAATCCTATATCATTTACACAGGTTAAAATTTGACAAACTCGTAGTAGTAAACCATCTGATACCAAATTCTGTTTGAATTATCCTCATCATATACGGAGAAGAGTAAAATGTGCTTGTGTACGTATCTAAGTCTTTAGAGCCAGTAGTAGCCCAAGCTGTATTTTGGGAGTTTAGCATCTGAGCGGCTCAGATTTCTTGCGCTACCTTTCTTCGTCTCTGCACCAAAATGGAATATATATCGCTTCAACAATTTAAGCAGTGCAGAGAGACAAAACTGTTTTTTATACTCGTATCTCTGGGAATAGAGGGATACTGGTGCGCGGTGTGGTATGATGATGGTGGTAATGCAGCACAGCGGTGTGTGGTTCGTCCTTTTCGGAAGCAACGAACCAGGAGAATTGAAGGGCGCCGTGAAAACCGACGAAAAGTTTTATAGAAAAACAATGCCAGTATGGGTATAATAGGTGCATCGCGTATATCTCTATTCATAAGCAGGGGCTCCAGCACTCTATGGATCTTCTTTCACAATTCTGTCCCTGGTAGTACAACAGTCGTGGGTCTTTTTCATATTCATAATAACGCATAATGCAGACACCATAACCTACGGAAATTGAATTTGTAGGAAGTAAACTCATCGGAACAGAAAGCCTCAGACTCTTGTAA
Source organism: Callyntrura sp. NNG-2020 (assembly GCA_027744055.1). NCBI lineage: Eukaryota > Metazoa > Arthropoda > Collembola > Entomobryomorpha > Paronellidae > Callyntrura > Callyntrura sp. NNG-2020. The sequence continues at coordinate 2,386 of JAHZNE010004359.1, read as the reverse complement.
ATACAATAAGGCATAATAGGTTAGTATTTCAAGTAGCTCGTTTTTTTTATAATATAATGAAACGTCGAGACGTTCGACACAGTAGAGAATGTAAAACGTGTTGTAGTACTATTAAAAATATTAAATATATTTCTCCCAATACACAAGGGCATTCATCAACACGCCTACCGGGTGAACACGAAAGCCTATTCCTGCCGCCAGTTCTGGTCAAATTATCTAATGCAGTATTAAATGGAGGAGGGCGAATCAATAACTGAAGAAGTCAGTGTTTTTTCTTGTAAATAAAACCAAAATCAACCTCTAATCAGAAAAAATAAAAGAAGTTTCACAAATCAATTATTCTTCGTTATTGATGGTTGCAATGCCCAAAAATTTATCTCGTGTTTTCGAATATTATATAGATTACTGAGAACACGGTAAAGTACAGTGCGCAAGAAAAAAAAGTTTTATCCATATAATTCCCCCTGACATGAAAAATAGGTGGCCTGTATAAATTTAAAATGAACTGAGTGGCTGTTATCTTTTAAGTTGTGGGGAAAAATGCAGATGGAATATTTTTTCGTCGCGACAAACCCTCTTTTAAAGCAGGGAAGGCTGCCAATGGACAAACCAAGTAATTCACGTAATCGAACAGTATATTATTTTACTGAGAAAAGTCAATACCCCAAAGTAGAATGGAAAAAGTGTATTAGACAAGCAAATATTTGGTGGTTCCAATTTTTCAAATCTGAAATCCTCCCAGCAAAATGTCAGCCCATCACAAACTCCTTTCCGTTGTAAGCTTTACGTTGTCAAGGATATTTCCCGACACATGGTGACTACCCGTTCTACAAAAATAATAAAATTGTCGAATAGAACGAAATAGTATGTATACCTATTACAATTACAATCATTTGCAATCATTTTAAGCTGAGCTCTCACGGAAGTACTTTCCAGGTAGCTTGTTGCTGCTGTAAGTCGCCATCTACTAATACATCCATACGGCATTTATTTTGTTTTTTGCGAATTCATGTCTACTACATGTATAGTCGGGCCCAGGTGAAAGCTACAAATTCACCGACGGCAAAGCAGTTGTCCAACAAGTCGACCAAAAATTTAAAATCAAATTATATGCTCACTCCCCCCCTTGTGTAAATAGAACAATGTTCTTCGTGGTCCAAGTAACAGTCACAGTGACAAAATTTTTGACATTAGACAGAGTAGCAGTTGCTAAACTCAAGCAATAGTGTTTATATTACAGCACATTAAATACGTATAGTTGATAGTTACTATTGATTCTCATAAAATATTTACGGCAACAAAAGGTGAAATACATTGAACATCGTGTCCAGTTATTTACCTCCTTATGTCAGTTTCACCTATTCACTACATTTACCATGTAAATATATTTTGAATTCTGGCAATCATAACGCCATTATTTTCATTTTATTATTTTTTCGTGCAATTCCAAAGAAATTGGTCACATACTCTTTGTTTTATGTTTAAAGGAGTTCATTTATATTTATGTTTATGAACGAACCATTTCCTCTTTAGCTTGGTTTTTAGTCATCAAGTCTTCATATAATAGTTACAACATGTACATACACATATATACACATACTGACGGCAAACCTGGCAGCCATTTCGTTTACAAAAATTGATTTTTGTTACATCACTTGTTCTCCTATATACATATTATGAACTTTTTTTCAACGCGATATTATTCCCGTGTAATAGTATAAACGACGACCATATATGTATATCCCTAAATAACATCCAAATCCACTCAACAACATGCTCTCTCTCCAAAACACCCCGTATAAAAACGATGATGTACATGTATCATGACATAAAAGCGATATAATATGATCATCATCATCGACATCATCATCCTCGTAGACTCCTACTTTTTTAGTAAGCACACACAGCACAACTCAATTTTTCATCTATCCCTCAATGAAAGAGAGCGTCTGTTGCTCGTCAACAAGAAACCACTATATTAAATAAAAATACAATGAGTTTACATGATGTTGATGTACTTACATACGTTCGTATCTTTAAATCTTTATGTACGTATGTATTTTAGAAGCAAACATAAATCCATAACTGTTGGCTGCCCTCAATATACGTCATTCATTCGTGTATTATTTCCTATTATCAAAATATAATACCGTCGTATCAACCAACTCTCCAGTGGTTTTTTACTCCCCGCTCCCCAACTTTAGCTACACCGTGTGTGTGGAAGTTGTAGTCACAATGGCACAGTCTGCTGTCGTTTGCCCGTTTCTAACATTATTACGTTTTGTAGACCACAACTGTACCCATGGCTTCCTTTTTCAATGAAAATTCACAAGGGTTCAACCGACTCACATCGCATCAAATAACATCATCATCATAATCTTCATCA
>JAHZNE010004358.1:0-21884 GCA_027744055.1 Callyntrura sp. NNG-2020 | reverse complement strand
TACGTCATTATAGCATGAAATAGAGAAAGGGAATTCTTAAATGTGTTAATACATTTGCTATGGTAGATATCTTGCTGGATATCTAGGATCCTTGGACAGCGGGACCCCGTGGGGGCCACATAAGGCCCCACTCAGAGCTATCTTACACATTATTGAATTCAGCACCTCCGATAACATATATTTACACTCCAATAAACGTTCGGGGTTGGGCAACACAAGACCTTTCCTTTCAGTTGGGTGCCCCTGGGGGCGTCAGATCTTCTAAAATGAAAACTTGCTTTATTCATATCTTCTGAAAATAGAACTTTTTAAGTTCTGAACTGTTTTCCGGAATCGACACCCATACACTAAATTAGACAAGGTTGAGTTTGAAGATGGGCAACCCCGTGAGGTCCCCCGGGGACTCTACATTTTAAATGAAAAACATAGCTGAAAATATTGAAACATGAAACTTGTATAATCTACTATAATTTCAAAAATTTGGCTTCATCAACATTTAATAATAATCACTCATTATCATCACAATGGTCTTATCTTAGTCGTCATTCATGCGTGAAATTAAAAAGGGAGCAATGTGTTACTGGCGTCACCGAACTTTAATGTTCAACCAAAGACGATGAAGAACTTTGGTAACGTCGGTAAATGTATGGTTCTCTTTTTTGAATCTCGCGCATCACTAACCATTAAGATAAGACCGTTGCTATGGTAATTAGTGCATATTAATGAGATGTTGAGGCAGCCAAACATGATATTTTCAACTATGCACAAATGTGCACAATAATGCTTTAGATGATGTTGAATGTTTTATTACCATGCGTGTAAGTTAGTTACTAGTTTAATATACTAGTTTTTTCTTCGACTCCACTATGTCAAAACTAGTAAAAAGATGACAAGAATGTTTCGTCGAAATTTTACGAAAAGGTGAAAGTAAATGAAAGGAAAAAGATGTTTTGACAGATCGATGTTCATGTGGAAGCTTTTAAATTAAGCTGAACTTGTTGATCTAATTTTCAATCTGAAAGATTTTCCCGATTTCACTCGTAGCTCCTAGCTTCTAGTTTATTCTGGTAAATATTATTATTACGCATGTATGAACAGTAATTCAATTTTACATCTTTGCTCGCTTATAAATCCATGAAATTGGTTATTCAGTCAATGCATACTTACACATGCTTCCTTTTACGGATGGATATCTAAGTATGGTTGTATGTTATGTGATGAATACGAATGCATGAAAAATGTTTTGTACACTCAATAGTAAATCAGTGAAGCGGAGCATCTCTCTGAGAAAGTTTTGCCTTTATGAATATGACAAAATGAAATCTGAGGATAACTAAATGTTTATGGAAGAAATTACCTCCCATGTTTATAACTAACCAATTTTCTCTTCGTAGTTTACCTTCTGTTGTATTTATTTACAAATGTACTAGTCCAGGCGACAATGGCCCGCCTCCTAATTGATAACTTGGGCAGTAGATAACGCGCAGTGTAGTCATAACTTTTCGAAACAATTTTTTTTATTACTTCTCACATTAATGGTAGTTTTAAAAATTTAATGGTAAATGTGTATTCAAGTGAGATTATATAATTTATCTTACTAATTATAAATAAAAACATGGCAATGGCATAAAGATTTACTCACAATTACCACTTACAGATATACTAACACATAATTTCTCATTGCTATAAAAGTAAACGAAAACTTAAAAATGCACTTTAAATACATCAATGAACTTTCTCTGTTTTGTGCAGTTCCCTGTATACACATCTCGCTTTGTGTGTAGTATGTACTACCGTTTGATTCTTCAGTAAAACATTTTTGTTCATGTGGGGATGAAGTGTAAACATTATTTCTACTGTTTAAAAATACAATAGTTATCTTGGGTTCCATTTCATAAAAATAAGAGGCTGACAATTTGGCAAATTTTTCCAAAAGTCACTATAGGTTACCCATATATCCAAATGAAATTTTTAACAAGTTTGTCAACTTACAATTAGTGGGTTTGTAAATTTATGAAACAACGGATGGATCTCATCACCCATCTTCAAATCCTCATTCTCGTCTTGAATATTTTCTCTATGTATTTTGTCATTTACGACTGTTTCTAAGTGATAGATAAAATCTTAAATGGGAAAAATACATGTGAATTTTGAAATTAAGAATGGGTAAAAAAAGAAGTGAGTTTGGCAAAATCCTCTGGACATTTATAAAATATTTTACATCAATGTACAATTATAAACTTTCGGATTTGTGCTTGATAACTTACAGATCATTACACTGCAATACAATGAAGTTTCTATCATTTAACACAATTTGCCAGATTCGGAACAAGAAAATTTTCTTACCCAAAATACACGAAATCACAAATACATACAACTTACAATAGTGTTAGTGTTTCAATACTTTCAGTAGTGACACAATATGAATCGATATTAATACATTTATAAATTACATAGGTGTACATACACTATGCAGTATGTAGCAATGCCCCGTGCCGTAGGTGTAGCTATAGATCACAAATGATAACATACTGAATGTACATTTCATACATCATTCAATAGTTTTTCTTCCAATAAAACTGGTATTTTCTTTGCCAGCAGACCCCTGCTCTGACATTTTCAATAGAGCTCCCAATAAAAAAACAAAAATTGTATTTAAATACATAGAAACATCGGCAACGTTTCTATGTATTAAAATACAATTTTTGTTTTTTTTATAAATCGCTCTATGGAAAATGCAAGGGCGGCCGGCTGATGGCGAAGAAATTAAAATCGATTAATAAGTTCAGTTCACATTTGCTCACAACTTACAAGTAACAGAAAACGTCGTAGCGACGGATTACGAAACTATATGTAATTCAACATGGACAGTGGATTAACAACAGAGTAAACAACTACAAACTATATACAAATGCAAGTAATGCACCATGGGAAACCCAAGCGCGACACGTAAACACCCTGTAAACACGGAAAGTTCTAGTTCTATCTATTCCATTCTATAAACCGAGTAAGCTTTCACGTGAAGCTAGCTTTTTACCATGACCAGTGGCCCTATCATAAATCTAGCTTCAATATGCAAAATTAGAACCGAAATTAGCCCGAGGGTACACCTTTCGCTCGTTTTTATTACTAACGCTATCCAATCAAAACATCAAATATGGTAACAAATTGTGTATTAAAATAAATTGGATTTTCCTTTACCTATTTGAAGGGGAACATGGAACGTTATTGCAAAGTCTTAAATATCCAATTGCTTTTCACCCTTCGGTATAAGTTGCCTATAACTACGACGAAGATGATTATGCATTTATTTACTATTTACATTGGTGTATATGTAGCTATGTATTCAATGAAGTTTGGGGAACATGATAACAAAGGGGTTCGAGGAATACTGATAAAACTTTTATAAAAGTTTCCTAACTATTCATCTTCTCTAAAATAAAGTGCTCTAACGATTTTTACGAGCACTATGACTATGAGATGAAAAAGATGAAAAGACGAAACTTCTTTTGTGAACCATATCGAATAGACAGTTTTCAGAGTATATATTGGTATAAAAGTTATTTTTCCACCTAACTGCTTACACTTAACATGCTTTTATGTAGTTACATACAACAAGAATAGGTAATTATTTCTAAAATACTTGGGACAACTATAAATCACACCGTACTACACAAGTACAAACACTTGGCATAACAAATTTGACTTACGTATCACAAAAACCTACCTTCGTTATGCACTTTAAACCAACTGGCAGAGTGTTGCGTTAAATTTATACCTTATTGTTATGTTATTTAAAGTAAGGACAGAAATGAACTAATGATCATGCTTGAAGAAGAAACAGTACCAGTACCGAATTACCAAATGAATACCGTAGTCGGCTTTGTTTTTATATACAGATTCTCTTATTTAACACAGGAAAGAGCTAGTTGACTTTGCTGATGTCTTACCAGGACCAGCGGTGTATATTGCACATTGCACATATGTCAACGATGTAAGGAAAAGTAGAATTCTTAAATAGCGAGGATAATGTATTTACACAACCTTTTTAAAATATGTAATTTTTAGTTTACCTACGTATTTATTAACATTATCTAAATAGTAATGGCATAGCACAGTTTATCCTTATTTAATGCATGCGTGGTTCAAATAGTCCTCGGAAGCGAAATTTTGAATAGATATAATTGATGAAGCTCTTTATCCGTAGCTTGGGGAAGTATAACTAGTTGTCTTCATAGGAATCAATTTGATAGTATATGAATAGCAAATGATGTAACACGACAACGAACAGAGGTACAATTTCATATGCTCATTGTCACTTTTGCACTGTTGTAACGTTGGGGGTTTCCCAAATATTGAAGTTATAAATGTTTAACCGTGTTTGAACCAAGATTTAAATGTTGTACACACACATGTCATTATTACCATAGACGATGTCATTTGTACAATGATGATGATCCTTCAAAGAGGATGTAATATAAAGTTGAATCTATGAATTACTTTGTACATCTTTTCATTTAATTGCTAGGACAACGACAAATCATTGTCTATTTCTGCTGAAGAAATCAAATTGATCCCAAATTGATTCCATTACTGGTGTTATTGTTCATTGGAAGGGCGAGGAGGTTTCCAAGCCTTGAATATCAATGCCCCCAACTCTGGATTTCTTTTCCGCAGTACTTCCATCAAGTTGTGCTTGGATTTGCTGAAGTGATCTACACTTGCCCCCTGTTCTAGCAGGTATAAAGCCTTATTGATTTCAGCGCAGTTTTTCTTACACAAAACAAACAGAGGCGTTTCCCGTTTATTGTCCCACACGTCAATTTTCGCTCCGGCTTTGATCAGCAGCTCGAACATCTCCAACGTGCAGTTATACTTACACGCCAAGTGCAATGGAGTTTGCCCTGCATCGGTGACAGCGTTAACATTAGCATGAGGTAGCAAACAATGCACCAACGGTATATTTCCCATGCGAACTGCTTCATGTAAACATGTCTTTCCTCCGTCCCGGTGAGCATTAACATCAGCTCCATTGTTGATTAGTAAATTGACCAAGACTAAATCAGATTTCGAAGTGGGATGAATTGCATGGAGAAGCGGAGTGTAGCCTTCCTCATCTTCAGCATTGATGTTGGCTCCCAATTTAATTAGCTTGTGTGCCGCCGTAGAGCTTCCTCCTATGCACGCCATGTGGAGGGGAGTGCAGCTATCCAGGGAGACCGAGGGTAGATCCACGGGTACCTTAAACTCCTTCACTAGAAGCCCTATAGCTCCTTGCAGATTTTGGAGGGATAAGTGGTGTAGCAATGGAATGCCATTAACAGTTCGGGTGACATCTCGGTTAATACCAATTTCCAAGAGGTACTGTACAACATGTAGGTGTTCCTTGCACAGACTAACATACAAAGCGGTTCGGTCATATTTATCTTTAATGTTGAGCCTGACGCCTCTTTCGATCATTACTTTAATTACTGGCAAGTACCCGGCAGCACAGGCCAGATGAAACGGAGCTGGGACACCGCTCTCCACTTCCCCACGAAAATTGGACAAAGTTCGACCACTCAAACTTTCAGCAAAATAAATATATCTGGTGTAGCTTTTGAAATAGCAAATTTTCCACGGTTGGTTGTCTCGCTTAACATGAAAGTTTTCGTTCTTCTTCATTTGTATCTTTGTGTAGCCCATTATGAAGCAAGAGGAAAGCAAGGGTAGGTGTCCTCCACGATCCGGAACTTGACCCACACGATCATTCCATTCAGGATCCAGCTGGTCGTCATAGTACTTGCGAATGTGAACTTCTCTCAAAATTTCCGGTTCCGAGTTTAATTTGTTTACGTCCATTGATGGAAATTTGAGTACCCACCTGTTAAAAAATATCATGTGCATGGGTAGATAACCTCGACTGTCCCTGTTGTTTGGGCTTATTTTGCGGAAAAATGACAAATAGTCATAAGTCGCTGGGTTGCACCCGATCACGGCAAGGTGAAGTGGATAAAAGTGGAAACAATCATAGTCTGTACTTTTCTTTACGTCAAGTTCCTTCCCGTCTTCCTTTCCGAGGATGAGATACATGGTGTGTACCAGCTCTCTATCGCCAAACATGATAGCAAGAGAAAGTGGCGACAAATCCACAAATTGCAGGGGAGTAGCATCCCAATTTTTGGCACAACAAATCTTTCTGCGCTTTCCATTCACTGCGGAATTGTTACTTTTTGTGAAGGTGTCGGGATTTATCACTCTATTATTTTTAACACGTTGTCTCACATCGTTCATTTCAACTTTCAATTTTCTCTTGATCAAACGCCGACACTCGATTGTGTGGTCAGGGGCAAAAGATCTCAAAATGAGTTTTGCCAAACTCAATCTCTGATCGATAATCGCTAGATCCAATACACTTGTCGTACTCTGAATCTTATCATGCTCAAAATCGGAATTGGAAAGATGATAAGTTTTTACCAGGAAATTTCTAATGACGGACATCCACTCTGAAGAAATCGTGTCATTAACTCCGGTCATCAAAATTTCTTCGTAAAACTGCCGAACTAGATCGCAGCTGTTCTTGCATAGAACAGAATTAAGGAAGAAATCGGAAAGAAGAGGCGCGTCAGGTTTAGACAGGCAAAAATGTTGTGCCAATATATGTGCTGAGTAAGAGGCGTGAATGAAATAAAATTTCCCTTCGTCATTCTTTGACACAATCCCAAAATTGAGCATGTCTTGTTGCTCTTTGACACTCAGCTCCGTGGCCAAATGAATTGGTTCAATAGGCTCTCTGCCGTCTCCAGAACAAACTTGAATGGCTAGAGGGATGTGCATTTTTATGATTTCCAACACTTTCTTTATGTTTTCCTTTTTACTAGCAGCATCCTCGTACAAGTACTTTTGCATGTAGTACGTTTTCGCATTTTTCATAATGATATCCTTCATAATCTGATTTGCATTGAGTCGGTAGGGGTTCATGTCGGGGTATTTGAGCTGCATAAATTCCACGAATTTCAACATGTTTACTGGTACACCCAGCAAACTGCCCAAGTCTATTTTTAGATGAGTACGAATTGACGAGGAGAATAAGTCAGTGGCATGGAGACCATATTTATGTATTTTAAAGTACGATTCCAGATCCGTGCTATTCAAACCATCAAGGCCATACGCCACAATGGAGAAAGTATCTTCCACTTCATGTTTCATATGGGGCCTAGTAGTCAGCCAGACACGGATGCTTGAGTACAGCGGAGAGGAAAACTCCGTTTTGAAAAATTCAATTAGAATTTGTCGAGATCTTGCAGACATCGTTTCCAGCCCATCCATTAGCAGCTCCATCTTTGGCTCCATTCTAGAGCCATCCAGGGAGTAGAGTAAGCATTTCAGTATACTTTGCTCTACCTCACTCACAATGTTGAAGTACTTGACAAGCAAGTCAGCAAATTTTAAAATGTCTAAGGATTGGTAGTGCATTCCGTCAATGAAGCTCGCCAACCGCTCTAGACTAATCAGGCATACTAATCTGCTCTTGTACCGTAGTTTTAGTCGATGTGCCATACTGGTAAGAAACGTCGTTTTCCCCATCCCAGCCACCGCACTTATGCAGATCACTGTTTGCCAAGCTTTGTGTTCCAAAAACTTTAGCCAATCCTCCTCTTGATAGGAGATTGGACCTAGTTTCAATCGGGAAAATTTTGAAGGTCCGCGGGTCTTTTTCCAAATGAATCCCTCGGGAAAAGCCTGCAACCAATGCACAGTAAACAAACTGGTGGCAGAGCACAACTGGGCAAACTTGACGTCTGGATTTTCAACTTCATCTAATTCTATCAATCTCAAAGTGGATAGTCCTCCTTTTTGTCTGGAACATGTATCCATAAATATTGTCATGTCTTCGTCAGAAATCTTTTTACAGTTATTATTGTTATTGTCTTCCTCCGTTCTCTGTTTATCATTTTTCTTATGTCTACTCGTCACGTGGTTGGACGACCCATTTACAGAGTACCCAGCTTGGCCTTGCTTGTCATGTTCCTCCTTCCAATTCAGAAATTCGCTCACCTTTGTTAGTTGAACAGGATCGCAATCGTTGTCTTCTTCTTTGATGACACCGTTATGCACGTCTCCGTTTTCATCCTCGCTGTCATCCGCTTTTCTTTTTCGACGACTACACTCCCCAGTGCCATTTGTCGATGCCGCCCAGCTGACAGCAAAAATTTCCGCAGTATTAAAACTATCGCGAGCAGAAGCAACGTCTAATCTCTGTAAATTTTCCATTCGAGCGGTGAGTTCTTTCTGCAGTGCCCTCCGACTAGAACAGCCGTTGGTCAAAAGGACCGCATTATGCTCTACTCGTCGCGTTAAATATATAGGGTCAGGCACCGGCGCGAGTTTTATGCTGTCAAACAGGGTCACTTCCTGACTGCCACCCCGTCCGTTTCGACCTCCCTCTTCCTCGTCGTTATTCATCAACCGGGGCAACGCCTGAGTTAACTCAGGACCAAGTTCACTAATGTTGATCTGGTTTCCTTGGAAAGTTATAGTGCCAGCCATTCTTGAAACGAAGGAACTGTCTGCTCGATGTAGAGACAGAGCTTGTAAAAGCCCACTAAATTGAGCACTCATGATTTTCTCTTAATTTTAAAGATCTTTCATTTAGAGACAATGCACACACAATCAAACGTCACCACTGCAAGTTTCCTACTTCCTATGGCCACGGAACTGTCTATTTGACTTTATTCCCTAACATAATGTATTGTACTGAAAGATCAATCAATGATACAATGCGTCGTGTCATAACAGACTAAAAGTAGCACATTTACTACCGATAACAACCGTAAAGCTTCTTTCGACTCGTCGTGAAAGCAATGTGCCTTTTTCGTGAATTATAAACAGAGTGAGAGTGCTGTCTACACACATATGCATATGTACTACAACCTGCCTTAATGACAGTCCCCAAAAACCATTAAAAAGTAATATTTACTCGTTTCTTTTTTCACATTCCAACAACCAGCAAACTTAAACGGTGCAAAGCTACGTGGCTTTTACTGCTCCGTGCTTCTGCTCCACACTATTATGAACTGCGCTGCCACAAACAACGACGAAACCATTTCGAAGGGAGAAAATAGATAAAAAAAAAAGAGAGAGAGAGAGAGAGAGATATTAGGTTGTATGGTTGTTGCTTCTCCGCCTCTACCTTCAACCATCTCATTGCCTAACGTGGCAGTAGTTGCGACGTTGCTTATTTATTGTCGTACACAATGATAGCTAACTACGAGCAACTCATCTTCCACTTCCACTCTGCCTGCCTGCTTCTGGAGTAACGCATTAACAGGGAAAATGAAATTATTGATATTTTACTACCAAAAGGCTTTGGCTTCCAAGAAACCGTTCTTCCACCAACACTATGAATACTGCAAGCGGGAGGAGAGCAGAGTGCGAATAGTGCGATACCGTCAAATAAAAAGTGAAAAGAGAACCATGACCATAACGGTTTGACAGACGAGGGCTCTTTGCTTTGTGCTCGTCACTATCCTGTATTGCTGACATCTATCTATATACCTGTATATTATATACCATTTTATACACAACACAAAAAAGTTGCCCTCTCACTCGTCTAGTCCTGTTTGTTATGCTCTGATGTGACAGATGTGGAAGGAATGGGAAACAACATGGAGCTGGTTACCTACCACTTTCTGGTTACCAAAGGGGGGAGTGGAGATCTACAAGTGTCGCCTGGATACTGCCTTCCTTCCCGTTCCGTTGACAATAGTTCCCAGTTCAACTTAGGCTCCATCGAAATGCTAGGAAATGGCTACAGAGATGATGAGACTTCAACACAATGTAAAAGTAAAAAGGCCTACGTGTTCGGTAGATGAGCTCTGACAACGGAAATGTAGGAAATTGAATTTTAGCATAGCGAATTGTTTTCAGTTACGTAAATAGGATTTTTAACTTCACTTTCGTACATGTCAGCTACATCCAGCAGTTGAATAATTCGATTACAGTTGCCTACGCATTTGTGTTAATTACTTAGCCATATTTCTATTACACTTTCTACGTAGGATATACATACACATTCCCATGCACAAGCCCAAAGACTTTGTGAAAACAAATGAACAAGCCCTGACATGCGGAAACACGGGATGGGATGAATATATCGTAAAAATCTCATTTTTACTGCAAAATAACAACCGTCGGAAAAAGACGAACGAGAGGAAAAGATGAAGTGTGAAATATGTTGTTCTTTCGAGGGGCCCAGGATTTTTCAAAATAATATTATTGTGTATGCCTAAGCATTTTTCACTCCTTCAAGCTCATATTCCAAAGTGTTTTTAAAGGTGCAACAGCGTAAAGCCAAGCCAATGCTGGTAAAATTTATGCAAGTACCTACATGGCCAACGTTGCAAGTCTGTAACTGTGTGCACATCAGCTTCGCGGATTTCCCTTCATAAGTTTAACTCCCATTTACCACCCCACTGCTTCTAACTATCGTTGTGGTGATGGTGGTAATAGTCATTGTCAAGTCGTAAAACTAAATACCTAGAATAACACCAACTGCTGCTGCTTTTTTGCATGGCACTAAAAATTTTTATTGGTTTTTACAAAGCATGAAGATGAAAAGGTTTTTTTTACGGATATTTGACTCTTAATGAAGGTATGACCTTGGTGCAGTACAGAGTCGGTACGAAATGTTAATATCCTCTTGTTGTCTTGTTTGTACCCTTTTTCAAATCTCGTGAAGAATATAATTCAACCCTAACATCCTGCATGTTATCATCACCTTATACCATTATATTTTAAACTGTAATTTATAATGTAAAAAGTATGTGTATCTGCATGAAAGAAAGATGTCCTGCTTTTAGTGTTCTTGCCAGGCTAAAATATACTGGCACATTCTCCTTCTATTATGCACAAACTACAAGACAAGCGCTTATTCTAGGGGAAAATAGCGTAAGAGGCAGCTATTATAATGAAGTATGAAAGCCAATGCGCCACTGTAAACTGAAAAATTGAGTGTGAAGAATGTACGACAACTTTGCTACATGTACATACACGGCCTCTTAACTCAGAAATTAAATTCCAAGAGAAACCATCATTTATATTTTTCATCCCACTGTGCAGCCATCTTTATGCAAAATTTTTGTTACGTTTCCCTTCACAAAGATTATCAGAGGTAATCCTTTAAAATCGGATGAGTATATCAGAAGAGAAAAATAGAGAGGAGGGGTGCGATGTATACGATCGGTATTTCTACCTGTTTGCATCGCTTATTATTCATAATGTTAAAAAATAAAGGCGATGTTCAACAAATTCATGCCATCTGAAAAAATATGTAGCTACATGGTATGCCATATTAATTTTTTCAATAGAAATGACACTTCGTATATTTTACATACCAAAGTCGGATTTCAGCGTGTCTGTTGTCGAACGGATATGAAATGATCACTGAATCAAGCTTTCTAAGTACTTTTACCCCATCAGGGTTAGTGGAAACGCAATACCTGATACCTTTAAGCTTAAAATTCATCTTTGCTTTGAATTTGCCAGTTTATGTTATCCACCTCTTATTCTGATTCTCACGTACTTATGCAAATAGTGTAGCAGAAGAGAAAAGGGAACAAAGGTTTACCAGAAAATGTAACAAGAGCGTATAATATGTCAGCTTACCTGCCTGTGTGCTTGAGCCTACCAGTTTTTGTTATCTTCTTTCTCTCTTCTTATTTTCCTTTGAGATCCAGTTTTTTGGGAGATTTCCACAGATACAGCGCTGAGACGTACAAAACACGGGAAAATATAATTGAATTTCCACAAAAGCGAAAGAAATGTTTTTTATAATCGCGCACACCATTACTAAGACGTGTTGTCACCATGTGTAACCACTTAAACAACTCGTGTACTTAAGGTTTTTCACTCTGCGTTTAACGTTGATTAGTTGTAAGTACATGTTTTAGCCAATATGCAAGGTGACATGCATGTTGTAGATATTAATGGGTAGTGCCATCCCTCATACTGCGACGGATGTGGATGAGGAAAAAAATATGGCTCCCCGACTCCCAATCTCAGTTCCTATTATACTAGTCAAAGCTGACGTACGCATCAGTAATAGCTTTCATCATCGCGTATGCAGATTTAGATCAGTGCAAAAATAGGTACTTACGCTGTACTTATCCTGCTAAAACAGACACAAATAACTTTACTGTATAGAGAAAGCGCTCATCAGCCCATGTTGGAAGGAGCAATGTAAAAAAGGTGCTAGATTTTTGTACGCTTAAATACAGAAGTATTTTATAGGTATTATTTCATGTGTACTTTCAAGCGTTTTTGTCATTTACTTACAGTATAATCATCTAGCTGCCATAGAAATCCTCGACTGTTATGCAAGTTGTTTGTATGAAATGCAGTAGTAGGAAACATATGCGTTACCTTCTGTAGTTTCCTTACAGAAAATTTTGCAGTTCGGATCAGACAATTCAGTCAATCGTTTTTGAAGACAAAGATTTAATATTGCCACTCACCTATCAATGCACCTTGGTACAGCGAATGTCGCATGTCCGTTTGACCTAGGGCGGTGTACAACACACTGAATACTGAAATTTTGCATGTTTTCACGAGATCTTTACATGAAGACTTGAAGTTGGTATGTGAACAAACAAGTGTTCGTCACTAGCTGGTGCAACTTTTCAGTGCGGATCTTATTAATACCAAACTTATTTTTTATTGCTCATTCTTCATTTTTAAAATTTTCATCCATTATTATAGTTTCGATTGTTTTATCTATCACAAAACACGATTTAATGACAAAATGAAAAGGCATACTTATGGAGAGGACTTCTGTTTCAGCTTTTATTCTACTATTCTTCAATTCTGTTCTATCATTTTCTTGAATTTAGAAAAGCTACAACCCATATCATAACTTCCCACAGAGAAAACTATAACACTATTATTTTTATTTTTCTCGCTTTCCCCCGCATATCCCCGGGAGATGACCCACATAACCCATTTTTATTGATATTAGATATATAGCCATATAGCCCCATATGTATGGAATGACGTTAGAAAAATTTCAAATTCCTTGTTCCGCTTTTGTAATTGTAATTGTCTTTCGAGTTTCGATTGTCGAGTTTTAAGGTTACAGTCATAACAATGTCTGATTAGATTACCCTAACACTTCTGCAAAGCAGTTACAAATTATTCCAGTCACTTTTATTCGTCATGGTAGCCACTCTGAATCCAAAAATCCGTACTATAATCAATTTACACAAACAATATTTTCTCGCACCTGTTATTATTGATTTAATACACATTTCTGCAAATATCTCATAGACTGACTTTATGCATAGACATAAACCGCTTTATTTTAATTGTAGTCATGGCGAACTACGTTGAGTTGGCATCCCAAACCAAGATAAGAAAAAAGGTCATATCAACTTGCACACAGCAGAAGACGAAAATATTACATTTTTGTATACTTTGTCCTACAAAATACCGGCATACTTTCAACGTAGAATTATTCGAAAATACATATTACTTCTTTGTCCTCCCGCCGTTCGCTGCACTTATTTCAAAATTTTCGTTGTGCCCAGACGCTAGAAATACTGAAACGTTGCATATTGCATACATTTTTACTTAAACGGAATACTTTGTTTTGGTTAACAAGCTAACGTAGTACTAGAAACAAAAAACTGTTGTCAGTAGTACGGGGGTATTTGAGTATTTGTCTGCATTTATCTGTTTAAACGTCTCCAACATTGCAAGCCCATTATCTCTTAAGCCATAAGAAATTTAAAAAACCCGTTTTCGCCAAACGAATACGGGTCACCAGTGGATAAAGTCGCCCTGTTTTTGACCATGTGACGCCACCGGAAGTGGTGTCGCTGAAGGTCGCTTATCGCCGTTTTATGGGGAACTTCTCAATACCTCTGTATAGGTAGACTTATATGTGTTACATAAGTTCACCAAGTTTGGTGCCACGGAGGATGACCTGCATGGGTGCCATATGGTTCAAATTTCAAATTACATCTTTCTCCTTTGATACTGCGACGTATGCGGTATCATAAAGGTACTACTCTTTGAATAGAATTCAAATTTCACATTAGCCTAGGAGTTAATTGCGAATATGAGAAATCATCATTTTTTGTTATTTTTTGACACAGAACTGCCACGCAATAGGCTTTACTATTCATTTTGTGTTCAGTAATACCTACTTGCTTTTTACGACGATCTTATTATATATGTCGGCCCTCTGTAGTGTGGAAAGCAAAGCACAAATTGAGTGTGGTGGTAAGTGGTATGCGTATGGTACAGGGAACTCATATTATCCAAGGATGGAAGATTGCGCCTTTCAGTCGTATGTTCACACGATATATCTGGAAGAAAATCGAATTTTTAAATTGGTTTTGGTAATGAGCATATAAATGAGAAAGTAAAGTGAGAAAAATCATGAAGAAATAAGAATTTTTAAATTATATCGTCAGTTATTAATACAAACGAACAGACACGAATTTTAATGCGACCTATGAAAATAGCATCATAAATGTTTTCATTGGAAACTTATTCGCAACATGACACTTACTTTAAAAGCATACTTGATTATTTAGAAAAACGTAGTTTAAATAGTTACTCATATAATACATTGACGCGGGAGAAAGCATGGACGCGAATCCGTTTGTTACCGCTTTTAGGCGCTACATTAAAAAATTGTGAAGCGAGACCTTAAGGCAGCGCTGCGCAGGCTTTCATATCTCGTTTGCTAAACATAAGGTTGCTGCTATGCGTATACGAGATTTGACTATTATTAGGCAGAAACTGTTGGAACCCCGCTGGGTTTCTTGGAGATGCCGGTATATATGATCTATAAAAAATTAGCAACTGAACATACTTAGGAAATCGTTGAGATCCAATCCATCTTTACCTGACAAAACAAGATGGTTATAACGCGTTTTTTTGTATATTTTCCGTTTATTACAATTTCACGTATGACGTAAGTATATCTTGAAAACAAAATGAATTTCCGTTTATATCTTGTTACAATACATAAATTAACATCCTGGATCTTGCACTTTGGATATAAACAAGAGATGACAAGATTTTAAAGCGTATCTACTATGAAGTTTTTTGCTTTGTGTTCATTATCTCATATCATGTTACAAATTTGTAAAATATGTTAGTGTTTACGTTTATGTACCAAGTACCATCGTAAAGCAAACTTTCCATGCATCCACATTTCATTACTGTAATTTACTTGCGTAAATGTTGACATAACGTTGTCCCGTTTCAGCATTTCTTTGTAAGGGAGCCCGTCCCATTCGATAAAAACTTCTCATCTACAAATACATACTTTGCACCTCTCCCTCAATATAACGATTAAAAGTAATAAGTATATCGTATTTCTCTTTTAAAGCTATATTTCTTGTGACATCTATACGCATGATAACCCTTCTTGCTTTAAACGTTACAATTTTGTGACAAACTTACTTATACTAGTTATAATTATGCTCTTAAAATCTTTGTATAACCATCTTGTAATATTTATAATATATTTCGCAATTGTTAAACTAATAAATTGTTAATTCCAACATTTTTCGTTTTAAATTCTCGTTCATACCACAGCCGTAATAATAAGGACAAAAAGTTATTACATGAGTATAATTTTTCATTCACATCATCACTGTTTTTTACTAAAAGACACTAAGGAAGGATTATATAAGCCTTAAACAGATTAAATGACAACTATATTAATGAACATGTTCATTCTATCTTGTTGGTAACTTCTGCCAGAAGTGGATAAGTAGATAAGATAAACATCAGTATAGATCAGTAGATCGATGAATTTTATCAGTCCATAATTCCCACGTTTTCATTAATATGTCATTGTGAACTTTCTTTTCTCCTTCTTTTCAACATCACTGTAAAAAGTGTCTTATTTCCTCTGTAACTGTTACAATACGATTTCCATTTAAGCGAAATCACGTGGAAAGCATCAAACATCTTGTAGTTTTAAGATAATAATTCAATGAAAATGTGTTGGGCATTAGCCGTAAACCAATACTTGAGAACTTTAGAGATCACTGTAGAGTACATGATTACGCGTATATCATCAGTTAGACAACAAAAACTTGACAAACCTCTTATGTACACTAAAATTACATTGGCGATTCTTTGTTATGATGAGTACACATTAAAGCCATTAAATTTCCAACCTGTCATCACTAAATACTTATTCGACTAGAATAATACGAACATACAAGTAACTTCTTGTCTCACAAAACAAAAATGTACTGAAACATTTAAGAGAATACCACAATTTCAGCAGAAAAACCTCACCGCCCCCTTGAGGTAGTGAATCGATAAAGCTTAATCAAATAAACATGCAAAAATGACGACAGCCCGTTCAACAAATCCCACCTTTTGATTTTCCCTACGGATCCCACTCGAAATGGAAAGTCTTGGCTGCTGGTGATCATTATTGGAGTCACTGTTTCTTCTCCCTGGACTAGATAAAATGGAAGGACTAGTGCATCTGCTTCCCCTGACGCTAGATCCACTGTTGCTTTCACAACAGAGGAGACAGCATCTCATTTTCTTTAGTCTGGCCACCCATTTCCAATTTCCATCGGCCGTCCCTGGACCCCCGGTTCCACTACCCTGATTTTTCTTTTCATCTGGCTTCTTTCGCGGTTTCAACATATAACTTAAATGAATCCTCAACGACTTCGAGGTTGGAATACCTAAAGACTGCATACGTTTAAACGGGGACGTCTCTGGTGATACGGGAATGAACACGTCGGCACCTATTTGAATTAAGTGAGTTAAAGTTTCCACCTCCTCCCGTGACAACAAGCCGGAGTCGGCGGGACCGGAGAGAAATTCTGCAGAAGACATTTGTAAATATCGCGGAAGGTAAACGAGATCCTGAAGGACGTCTCGTTTGGACTCACGTGTTAAAGGAAAATGACGCCGTTTGCACTCTTTGTCAGCCCATCTGCATTTTTAACAATAAAAATTTCATTAGTAATAATAATACTGTTAGAATGTGTGCAACCCTTGCAGGTATTAGAGTATACATTATTGGCACATACCGAACAATAGCATCAAATACGACACTTTCTTGAACCAGCAACGTATCACGACTCATTATATGATATATAGAGAAATAATCCAAATCTTCAATTTCCTCTGAATGAAGAACAACGGTGGCATTTCTATCGATGAAATCTAAACAGTTGTAAACAAGCCAAGCACAGTCTAATTCTATAGTCAGCTCTGAATTCGGCTCCGACAGACGTCTCTGGAGAAGTTGGGGTATTCTGATACAGTCAACACCGCCACCAGACTCTTTTTCGGTGCATTCCACATACAAATTCTGTTTAAATACCAATAGTATATGAGCTCTTGTTAGTCATTATAGAAATCTTTTGCATATACGTATATGTAGTGATGACGTACCTCCAAATTTTGAAAATCGCCACAAAGCATTGCTACATTGGCAGTGATTAAAAGAACGTTGTCTACTGTAATTTGTCCTATTAAATGATTAACGCATTTTCGTACAAGCCCCGCACATTGATACTTGTGAGCCGCTTTTAAAGTTTCTATCGTGGTTTCTGTTGACTGCAAAACCACTTGACTGTCGTAAAGGTACCTGGAAGTAAATACACAAATGAAATTTTACTTTGTTTGAGAGTTTAGCAATGCATACCTCCCAACTACATTAACATTTCCTTTTTAATTCTTACTTCATTAGATTGTCAAACGCTTTCCCATCCAGGTCAGGTACGGGAATTTGTTTTGGGGTCACTTTTTGTTCCTTTTCTGCTGCTGCTATTACCTTTGTGGCAAGAAAAATGTTCTTGTCTGGTACGGTTCCCGCCAACGGCGATTGTGTTGCCGGTGTTGATTGTTGAGGTTTAAAGAAATTACTGGAGAACATGGCGCCGAAAACGGGGGTGGCATTTTTGAGAATGTGAGTATGTGCTGGGATACGAAGACAGGTATCTGGGGTTGGTCCAACGAGGAATACCACATCACATCCCGTTTCTGATCCATAATGATGCTCTAGGAGTTCAAAACGTGGAGCACTTGGAATTGGAGATGCTTCTGAGCTATTTGTACTCATCTTAAAAGAAAATAGCAACTTGATTGTTGTTGCTGCCGGTGTGTACGCGTTTACGGGTTTATCACAGGAGTTCCGAGCTACTTTTCCTTAAACCGGCAACAATATAATTAGTACGATGTTGTAGATGTAAGTCAGGTTGTATACCATACAGTACAACCATTCCGAAACTTTGTGCTGAGCTGTGCACCGGATCTTCCAGTTTCCTACGAAAATCAAACACTATTGAACTTCAGATTATCACCCTCTGCGAGTAGTACGATATAATTATTGTTTAATTTATGTATTACAAGCAAAGCTTGTAGAAGCTTCACTTTCATTCATGCGCTTTTACAATATAAATATAATCCCACAATCGAAAAAACATATTTAAAATTTTGTATTGTAGGCGTGCTTCTTCAACCAGCGAGCCAAGAAACTTTGCACATGAGAAAAAGATTAGACGAATAAACTAAGAATTGCATTAACTGCATCTTCCAAAACGTATTTACAGATAAAACCAACGCATATCACTCGCTGAAACATCAACCAAAGAGAAATTCGTCCTAAAACCACCACATTCAAGTGCACGTGTCCGTGCTGAAATACCCATTAACCGTTACTTAGATCATTTCCACTGGTGCGTTGAGCTGTTTCTATTTTTGTCGATTTTGCATACCTAGAGCAGTAGTATGTGACAAAAGAAGGAATGACTGTACTCTATAAACTTTATCTGAAATTACATCCGCTCCAAAGGAAACTGTATCCTACCAATAGTGCCATTTGAGCTTATAAATTCTATATTTCCTGAATGTAATGGTATAAGGTGTACTAGCATGTATTGCGCTAGACCGTTAACCGTAAAATAAAATTCTACCAGGGCAAGGCGCATANTTATTGTTATTACCGGATAACTCATGTTAACTGCGTAAGATTTTGTCGTTAGACAGCAAGGAATACGTTTTTCATAAGAATATCGCAGCATTAAATCCACGTAAGACACAAGGTTTTGATATATTCTCCTTTTCTCCTGCACAGTATTATTTTTATCATTTTGCAGCCAGGAAATTTGAGGTAGTATATGCTGAAAAGAAAGGAAAAATTGAGCACATGGCGCACACCGTTTTTATGGTATCGTTCCATCAGTAGCAGCTGCCGTGATAATACTTGACATTCACCTAAAATGTTTCCTCCGCCAAACAACAAATTGTGGTCTTCGTGCAGGTTTTTCGTACATCCTAAATGGATACTTGCTATATCTCTACTTGTCCAGCTATACGCGATATTTCAAATCAACATTGATGATTTTTTACTCTTTGTTACTCTTTTTCATAATTCTGTGTATTTTACCCGTGCAAAACTTGTGGTGTCTCCCTACCATATATTGGTATGATGGGAAGGGTTGCACATGCATAATCTAAAGGTAGTAGTGCTACTACTACTACAGTTGCATGTGATGATATGCAGGTATTCAATATTCTTTTTAGAGTTGACTTTGAGATTGGAAAGAACGTACGTTGAGTATAACAGCCGACCGACATGTACACATAATTCAATAACAAAAATAATGAGGGTAGAGAGTTCTGTATTTTTTCTTGGCCAAAAGTTTCTGGGTTAATGCGGCATCAGATGTGATGGACATAAAAACTGGGAAGAATTAAGTATATTCATACGCATAAAAAAGCATTATATGCTTGGTGTGTTCTTCACTAAATGACAAATTGCCGCCTCTTTATCGTCTGGAGAAGAAGAAAGGAGAAGGAATGCTTTGTAAAAGTGTAGAATAATAAGGCAAAACTTGCGAAAGAGTACAGCTGAATAAGGAGAAGCAGTATCATTGACCGTATCCTGTATCCTATTTGCAAATTGGAATGCTTTACAATAACTATGTTAATATTTGTCATAATATTTTTGTCAGCTTTGTTGTTATAAAGCTTCCTCTCATTCAATTCGATAATGAAAGACCATCGCTGTTATTGTGAATTATGAATTCTGGTATATCATCGGTGCACCTGGTAAAATTTCCTTCCGCCTTTTCATGCTCATACCCCACCGAACCATACTTTAATTTGAGAGTCGAAGTTGGTACCAACCGTTGTGTATCATGTGTAACACTTATTAATGTAA
This sequence comes from Callyntrura sp. NNG-2020, assembly GCA_027744055.1. Taxonomy (NCBI): domain Eukaryota; kingdom Metazoa; phylum Arthropoda; class Collembola; order Entomobryomorpha; family Paronellidae; genus Callyntrura; species Callyntrura sp. NNG-2020. Next base: position 1,687 of record JAHZNE010004358.1, on the reverse strand, counting down.
ACACATTTCATTGTTCTTCTTCAGACAAACAAGTTCTCCACAAAGGTATTTAGTTGCTTTGTCTAAAAGAGGATAACAAAGCAGGACAAAAAACAACGCTTCACTCGTTCAGTCACAGGCATATCGTATCGCAGCTACAGGCAGGTTACGTTACGTTACCACCAACGGTAAAAACTTTGACGGAACACACCAGAAGTTTCATTTTTGCAAAAGTGGCAAAAAACAACCCTTTTTATATATTCCTCGCATCTGCCAAGAAAATGTTCCGAGAGAGAGAGAGAGAGAGAGAGAGAGAGATGAGAACAAACAACAAGCTGTGGTATATGTGTATCATCATCATAATAAAACAAAAATGGGTTTAGTGCTCTCGTGGAATTGACAAACACGGCACGGAAAGATCGTATAAAACACTTACAATGTACAAAACATCTTGAACAAAAACATCCTTATATGAGCTCAAATGTATATTTAATATATAACATCCTTATACCGCATCTCTTTTGCTCGACATAAAATTTTGATATCACGATAATATGAGTAATAATGTGAACATGAAGAAATGTTGTTTATTGATCGCCGCTCGGCTCTCTCCTCCACTTCTCTCTTACTCCTTCTTGCTTCACTCTTGCCAGCTATATTGCATTTTGGAGAGCTGAGTGGTATCGGAAAGTCCTATATTTTAGCTATGCACACTGTCGTGCTCCCCTGATCCACATGTACGCAAAACAGACATGCAGAGACAAGCAGAAAAGAGGGAGAGACGGAGAGAGAGAAAGAAACTGTATTACACAACAACAATCAATGCGTTCTGTACGTGATGTTGATGTTATTTCTTATCGTATGGTTTTGCCGTTATGTTTGCCCCGTTGATACCCATTTTCAGAATATACACACGCAATGGGATATTATTACGAAAGGAAAACAAAAGCGACTAACTACTTTTTTAGGGGGCCAACAACACGACGAGAACATGCTTATATTTGCAGTTGGTTGCGCAGTTCGTTTTTTCAGGTTTGTTTGTATTTAGTGTTTCACCCATTCTATTTTATTCATTGATACTCAACTGTATGATAATATAGTAATCAGGATGGAGATGGGTTGGGAGTGCATATTATAGAGTGTTTTTGGACCTTGGTCTATCTCCATGCGTGGTCGTTTCATTTTCATTTAATTTCGTTTTCATGAATGGGATAAGGGGAAATAGTTGTTGTGCGAGATATGATAGAAGAAAAATGAAATGAGAGTGATGCTCACATCTCAAACATTCATGCCCAACTGCACAAGGCACAGACACTATACCACATTATAGGTAAAATTGGGAGATTGTACTTACGCTTTGGTAGTGTGCATATTAAATGGGTTTTAGTATGACAGAAAATCGCAATGGCAGGAAAAAGAAGAAAACGACGAAAAGTGCAATGATAACATATGGCACAATTACCGATTCCCCTCCCCTCCTGTAAAAAGAAACATTCAGAGATCCACTCATACCAGGCCGAAGTATCTGACAATCGCATAGCTACCGACGTGAAACATGGAAAATTTCCATTTGCCGCGTAAAAATTCAAAAAAAAAGCATTCATTGCTGGGAGATCGCGGATCGCAGTGCCTACAGAAATTCACCTCTCGTGTATAAAAACCGGAGAAGAAAAACGAGAAAACGAGAAATTTTTTTTCGCCACCGCTT
>JAHZNE010004357.1:0-20147 GCA_027744055.1 Callyntrura sp. NNG-2020 | reverse complement strand
TATATATATATATATATATATATGTGGCTATAAATAATACATTTGAATAAATATGTCGTTATAAACGCAATAGTTGACTACATAGTTTTAAATAAAACATTGACTAAATATGCGGTCACCTCCGGTATGTTGCTTACATTCTGGAAGTGTACCGTAACTATGACGAAATGTAATAACTCAATGTTTGCTAATCGTAGCTACATAGTTCTATTTAATATGTTTATGTAAAAAGAGGTGGCTATCGTGGCACGCATCGTCTCATGTGCCCAAATAGCATTTAATCTTGACATATGCACTATTTGGGTCGTACGTTCGTGAATACAACGTCCATAGATCAGATTTTCAACGTCCTATTTTATTTTTTGAATAAGTGTAACTTTAAGGTTGAAATAGTATATCAAATGTAGCTACATTAAATTGAAACTAGAAAATGTGAGCAGTAGCTAATTTGTTTTTGTGCTACATAATACAGATTAAAATGGTGTAAAATTTGTAAAAATTAGCAAAATTCAACCCAAAAATCCGAAAAATATGTGGATATACGATGAAATATGTGCCTACATGGAAAATATGTGAAATAGTAAAAAATAGGAGCCTTCCAAAATTCTTATAATATCATGATCACTTATGGTGTTCTTAGACAGAAGCATTTCAGGAGCAATGTCCCTTCTCCGTTCTTGAAAGTTTTTATTATCACGAGATGGGTAAAATCGTACGGGAAAGCCCTAGCACGCGTAATTTTCCAGGATCCACAGGGTTCCGGTCAATGTAGACTTGCAGAAAGAACGCAGGTGCTTTTATACGCTGGAGCTGCAGGAAAATGAAAGTATTTACCCGATGACATCGTGTACTGATGTTTTCCATAAGTATAAGGTCTAATTTGGTAACATTTATGTTACAATTGTTCATTAAATCATAGGGGCATCTTGCAGGACAAGTCATTTTGAATGATTATTTCCATATTCATTGAGACATTTGTTTTCATTCTTGACAGTCAATTCTCTCTGGTTTAAACGCTTCGTTATAAAATCAAATGGATTTTCCATAGGTTTAAGACATATCGTAACTTATAACGCTTGTTGTATAGAGTTCTTGAGGGCGGTCTACATTTTACTTTAGTCGAAACTAATTGAAAATAATAAGATAACCACTTACAAAAAATACGATTCTCTTTCAATTTTTTCGTAGAAAATAGAATTTAAGAAAAAGTTCGACACAAGTCCTAAAGCAGGGAAAAATGTTTTGAATGACACCAGCTCTGTTATCATTGACCTTAAACACGGCTTGTCATATTCTCTTGATTATGTAGAAAAATGGTCACATGCCGTATAATCGATTCGAGGATAATACATGCAATAAATATATTGAATAAACATATTTAGTTAAAAGAATTATTTCTTCATTGTACCAACCCGCACCGATATCTTCCTACTTTGTTTCTGATTTAGAAATGTACTGTCGCGGACAAAATAGCAAACAGATACAATAGCAAATAGCAGTATTTGTATGCCTTTAATAGTATCTTGTGTCACCTTTCTAATAAACACAAAGCATCCCTTTATTGTCAAGACGAGTTCCCTTCTGGTCTCTCCTAAAAACGTTATTGCAGCCAGTAGAATACCAGTTGCCAGCAACACAAACGTAACAACAATGTTGCCCTTCATCGTCGCCGCTGTAGGTTTAGAGCTTTCAGGTTTGTTGACAGCTCCATGATGGCTATACAATTGTGGTAGCCACTGGACAATTCCAGCTTCTTTCAGTTGAGTAGCTCGGCTCAGTGTTTGATGAGATACGTAGTTTTCAACTCGGAATGTCCACACGTTTTTGGTGTATGTTTCCAGCCCCACTCTCAAGTTTGACTGTCCCTCCAATTCCAATTTTTTAACGTATTCTTTACACATGAACTCCGGCATGATGAATGCTACTTTGTTACAATTAGCCAAGTCGGCCAAATATTGGCGACGTTCTCGCTCATAGAAAATCTTTTCGAAGGTGGTGGTCGAGATCTTTGCCCAGTGTGGATCCGGAAAGGGAGAATAATGAACTGGTACAATGTGTACCTGAATCAGTGGAGCCAAAGCGCTGTAAAAGTTGGACAGTTGCTGGGGAACCATTGGATGAATGCCAGAATTATTCTTTACTCTGCTGAATAGATCAAATGTATCCATACCATCCCGCTCTGACAAAACGTCAATTTCTGTGAATGCTGCCGTCATATCCTGATTGGCAACCCCATGTCTCTCAACTTTCATGTGTACAGACGGATCTACTCCCAGCTCTATTCGAATAAGCAGTCTGGTAATACGACTGTAGATGGTAAAATTGTCCTGCAGAAGGTGCTCTAGTGTGTCGTAATGTAGGGATTCTCTCCCTGTAATCATCCGATAAACATTCGTATTTTTATACGCATTACTTAGCACCAAACCGCAAAGTAAAAAACCCGATATTAGTAGCCGAAGTGATGCAGATTTTTGCCAACTCGCCGGAAATGGGTCACCTTGTTCCAAAAGCACCTTTAGAAATGGTAGGCAATTGCTGGACCATGTGCCCAACAACGTTCCTCCAGTACGGAAAGAACTGTTGCGCGTTTCTAGCTTCCATTTTCGGACAACAAGTGTCAATGTTAAAACGAGGATACATCCTAAAATAGCAATCCAAACGAACGTATTGNAGCTTCCATTTTCGGACAACAAGTGTCAATGTTAAAACGAGGATACATCCTAAAATAGCAATCCAAACGAACGTATTGTACGAGCTGACCAGCTCTCGAAATTGGAACGCCTCCGTTCCCCGCTGTCCACAAGTTACAAACCGGAGGTTGCTGATAACATTGGGAATCACAATAAGATATCTTTCGGCTAAAGATATGTTGTTGAAGGCTTGGAATGTCCACAGAGAATAGAAGTCGTTCAAGCGTAATGGCGGCTCCCGTTTCTGGCCCCCAATACAAAGACCACCATAGTTGTCCAAATGATAAGTAAAATTGTCCAAGACAGTAACAAAAATTTCATATATGGCATAATTAAAGCGGGCGGAAGGTTCCATAAATGCTGGCATCATCATGAGCGAACGTCGTTTTGCTAACGGTTTGCATAAGTCAAAGTGTTTTGCTAATCCGGGCGTTTCAATTTGGAATCGTCCATATTCATCTAGCATCCAGAATCCTTTCCAGTGATTGGGTAAATCAGAGATTCGTCGTAAATTAGCTATGGACATTCCCTTTAAATTTTCTAAAGGAAATGGAGCAGTAGAGACAGTACCATATAATTTATCAGGTACTGCGATTGATACAATCATTTTGCGGGCGGGTCTACTGCTATTTTTACAATCAAGAAAATATCCCGGTAAATGTTGACGTGGTTAAAGATATGTTTGTCCTCATCGTCCTCCAGTCGGTATACCCAATTGTGCAACTGAGTCGGTGTGTACAACGGTTGGTCAAGGCTGGAAACCAAAAGGTGGAAACTGGGAGAGGTGCTTGGAATAACATTTTCTGAGTGGGTCATTTCTTCATAACTGAAAGTGTTGGTGTCAGAGAGATGATCATAAGAAAGCTGATACACTGGAACAAACATATTTACACTGACAACGGAATTCCAAGGTCGGATGTTTGCTGAAGCTTTGAAATAACTTATTTTGGAGCATACTCCCCTACCCATTTCATGTTTAATCGTATATTTTGTGGAGGGACACACTATATCTTCTAAGGTGCAAGGAGAACTGCAGGATGGTAGTTTATTCAGACCCCATACAAATTGAGAATGGTTCTTCCCATCAAGAGCGAAAAACTCCACAAGCGGAACGAATTTTCTTATTATTATTGGGGTGATGTGAGCAATCAGGTCCGTTCCTTCATTGTTAGTCACAATTACTAACGGCTTTCCAAATTGTAGTAGTGGAGAAATTATGTCATCCATGTGCAAAATGTGAGATACTGTTTTTCTCTGTAGATAAAACTGTTGCTCTTTTAAAAAGTTATTTACCCGGTAACTTCCAAGCCAAGGAATATTATTGTCTAGCTTATAAAACGTGGGTGCAATTGTTTCCAAACATGTCGCCTCTCTTATCAAGATAATGCATGCTACTCCAAATAAGTATGTTTGCATTATTCTACCATGTATTTTTTTAAGAAATATTTTGTATGAGAAGTTTAGTGTTTCCGTTATTGTTGAGTCTGGTAATTTCGATTGGCGTTAAATTTAAAACACAGCTATGATGTTATAATGTTTTTAAAACTTACATCAGCACCAAAACAGGAAAATATGGAATTTCTTTTAAAAAATAAGAAATGCGGCCATGTCAAAATTTTTTAAGGAATCCTGAGATATTAGAAGAGATATACCTGATAATACAGTTTTACACTGTACAAACTGATACATTGTAGACACTCGTATGATAAATGCTTTTTCTCCAGGTTTAAATATTAGTAGTATCAACTAAGAACGTTTAATTACTTTTGGAATAATTAAAAAATAAATTGTCTCTAGTTTTGCTGCAATGAACACCGTTCGAAACAAAAGTTTGCCAGAAACGAATATGTCTCTGAGAACTAATTTGTTTCCAAATGTGAATATTCTAGCTAAATAGAACTGGTGTAATGTATTTACACCAAACTAATTGCAAACGTTTCTATGGGGATTAAAATGTACTTTCAGCTATATCACTTTATTACGAATACATCCAACTTCAGAATACATTAAACACATTGCATGTAGGAACTTGGGCGCCCACGTCTAGGAGTTGTAGTCGCTTCTTGTTACAGAACACTATGCAATGAAGTGTGCTGCTGTCCATGTTGTCCAGGTTAATCAATTCTAGATTTATGAGCCTATTCTGACGTTTCCGGTGTACTGGAGTATGCTTCGTGATGTTTATTGTCACGGTAATGTGAATTGTTAGAAAGAGTAAGTACTCAGCTTGGAAAATGCAGATTTTATTAAATTTACTGGGAATACTGTAGAAAAGCAATTTAGAATTTGAAACTAAAAGTAAAGTAGGGTCACTTCATTTAAATCCTAAAATTGTCAACATTTGAACATCCTCTGTATTATTTTAAATATTTTACGGGGTGATCAGAATCAAACTTTTCCAAACTTCAAAACATTTACCACAACGGATTGTGAGGCGGAGCTCCCCACAAATCTGTTTATTTTTTTGATAAAACAGGTTTGAAACTTCCTAAGACTTTTGTACTTCCTTACATGCACGGTCGACATATATGCCCAATTTAAAGCTACGTTACAAGCCACTTTCTATAGGATCATACAAAAAATCGCTATTTATCCTTCCTTCTGCTGACCGCGACATTTTCCCTGAACGTCCCCGTTCGTTCAACGTTTATTTAAAGGATTTTGAAGACAATTTAGTATTCCATTTTATTATTGCAACTACGATTTAACGCAAAATTAAAAATTTAAACCATCCCAGACAGGTTTGAGAAGGGGGCAAATAACATGGCAGAAACAATGTAAAACAGCAACTGTGCAACAGAAGAAGGGCAGAAAATCTTTCATTATCAATTTTATCTACCTAAGTACATGTCACTACAGATTGCCAGCGAAGAACAAAAATACCACATGTTTGTGTGTGTGTAGTGGTTTAGATATAAGCAGGTTGGAGCATAGGTCAAGTAAGATATCAGGTTTATAGTCACTGTCTTTTATTTTATGTCTTGTACCAATTCCTAAATACTACGTGATAAAGTACAAGTATTATGCCAGCTGCAGCCAGGATTAAAATTCTAGTTAGATAAGGTGTTTGTGTCATATTCAACACAGTAAAAATTAAAACGTTTAAAACATGAACTTGACCGTGAACCCTTTCCACAAATGCAAACGACCACTAGGTATGTGATAATTCAACTGGCATAGGCAAGGGCGTAGCCCAGGGGGTTAAAAGGGTCATTTGACCCTGACCTCCAGCATTAAAAATATACCTCATGAAGAAGAAGAAAAAGTACTGCATAAAGCATGAAAAAAATTACTTGACAGACACCCCCCCCCGCCAAACCTGGCTACGCCACTGGATATCAGTATAACTTCTTGATGTCCTTGACTCTGGAGAACTTTATCGCATGCGGTCGTGAGCACCAACACAGTAATACAAGACATTACGTGGACAGCTAAATGAAGATGGGTTATACTCGACACCGCTTGTCCTCAACATTTCTTGTTTGGCGTACGTGACCAGTAGCAGCAGCATATCCCGGATTGAAATCAAAATGAACATTTATAATTATATATGTCTTGGGTTTGAACAGATTGCCAGACACTGTTCAACGGACTGGATCAAAACATTTTATGCATTAAATGTTACCAAGACAAATTTAAATAAAATAGAAAGTCCGTTTAGAATCCAAGAAGCTTGGTAATATTCCGGAGAAACAATTTTCGTCGGCAGAGTAAACAACAAAATCGTCACAAAAATGACGAGAATCACGTGGTTGTGGCTTGTAGTGATACCTTTAACCGGTGTTCTTCTCCCGATTGTCGCCCAACATGCCGCCATTGTCCCTTTCACGCATGTTGGCTCGATGCTTGGGGGCACAGTGAATTTCACCTGTCGGTGTCCCGATAGTTTTATTACCCACTGCCTATGGGAACGGGGTACTCCTACCGGTTACGGGAATGAAGGTCTTCATCTTAACTTCAACTCTTCCAACGCCAAACCTGACCAAGGTCCCCTACCAGGCTACCTCTACACCGGGGACGGGCTTGACCAGGGGGAATGTGGAGTGATCATTGAAACCGTGAAGGAAGAGGATAGCGGAAATTGGAAGTGCACTCTGGTCACTGCCACTGGAATCTTCAGGGGCGTTGTAGACGTTAACATTTTCACAAAACCGGAACCTCCTAGATTCAGCCCCTTCAAAATGGTAGACGTGATTGACGGTAAGGAGAAGCAACGTGGCGCACAACAAATAACTTGTTACACCAGTAATGGCCACCCATCACCAAATTTGCAATGGTTTATTGATAACGATCTTGTGAATACTGGCCTTAGCCCCCTCAACGTAACTGTTCATAATGATGTATCATACACATTCCAGTCTCTACCAATTACGAGATTCACGTGGAGGGATAGCGGCAAAAAACTGCGGTGTGTAGTTCAACACGACGCTTTGTCTGAGAAGGACGAGAAAGAAGTTATTATGGATATCGACGTTAAATTTGGTCCCAGAGTGACCTGGGAAAACGCGAGGGAAGCTGTCAACATCTCGGCTAAAATAGGCGCCGAGTGCGTTGTGTCTGTAAACGTGTCGGCAAACCCTCTTCCAGATATTATTTGGGCCGTCGATAATGTACACATAGGTGTCACCGACGGCCAGTACATGGCGGGGATATTGAAGGATCTTGGTGGTGGGGTGTACCAAGCAAGCCTAAGAATTAAAGGCGTTGAAGAAGAGGACTTGAGGAAACGTTTCATCCTGAAACTGAGGAACGATTATGGCGAGGCCAAAGTTAGTTTCAGGCTCGTTTCCGACTCCAATAAACTGAGTGCTGTAGGTATCGGGATTTATATTTTTGCCGGGGTCGTCCTTATCACCATTATCGCCATGGTTGTTGCTTACGCAAGATACCAAGGATGGTTAAACTTCCACGGCGACAATGACACTGTCTCACGGCAAGAACATTTAGACGAGGCCCTATAAATCCCCTGAACCAAAAATTTTTAAGTGCGCATTATTATCTTTGTGAACCTCAATGTTAATTTAAAACGTGGTAATAACTTAATATTAAGATGTCATTTTTATTTTTAGTGAGATTATTTTGGAAATTTAAAACTTGTAAAAACATAATCCTGTATGTTCTATTTATTAAATAAAACGAAAAACTGATCGTGAGTAAAAATTATGATTTTACTAAATTTACTTGTAGGCAATTGCAAAAGATTTTGTGTAGTACCAATGCATTGCATCATGTCAGTGTAATGAAATGTCCTCATATTTCAAAAATATTGGTTGCGTTTGATTGTCATAAAAAACTTTTGTGGTAGTAGTCATTTTATTTGTAATATTTGCTCAGTTTTCTCAGTATTATCGATCATTAAATATACCAACTGGCCCGCCCGAAGAAGAATTCTTCATTTTTGTCGGCAAAAGTAAATTCTAATTTGGCCCAGGAAGCGTGCCTACAATATGGAGAATTCGTACATGAACCATGCTGTTGAAACGGAACTCTACCTCATACTCGTCTAGCGTAATTAGTATTACAACGTAGGACGCTGTTTGCATAATTAAAAGCTGTAAGATAATATCAACGATGAGACTCGATTAGATACGCCTGATTATTTTCGATGCCACTTAAGGTTCTACAGGTTAATATAGAGGTATTTATGACCACGCAAATGCAAAAATACATAACGCTAACAAAATGCATTGAGTTTATTTTAATTATATTTTAAATAAAGAAGTAATAACCGTTAGAAATAAATAGACAAATTGGAAGCAGAGGCAGTACTCGTTTCATATCGCTTTCGCATATAGCATATAGCTCAATTTCCGTACAACAATACTACCGCGTCTCAAATTTTGATTGAAACGATCGACGCCAAAGAAATTGACAGCACACTAGAAAAGTACTTGATTAGACTGTATGATCACCAGTTGTCAAGCATTTTGCAGAGAGCTTGACAGTGAAAGTAAATACACAACGTATTTGTTCCCGGGTTCCTCTTTCTAAATATTTGAATTTAAATTAACTCAATAATTACTCATTAAATAATACGTTTTTGTATTTATGTGTTTGTAAATACCGCTTCAAGGCGTAGTACCTTAAGATTTGGAATTTATCCAAAGGATATTATTTCAAATTTATTCTTTCAATTTCAAAATAATGCGTATTATAAGAAGCACGTCTGGTGATGTAGTAGTACATTCGTTCACAAATACAAATATTTTAAATTTTAAAACAGCTAAAGGTTTAAGTAAGAGGAAGAAACGGCAAATGTTTGCCCTTTATCGGATACAGCGATACGTTGCCTAATTCCATAGTGGCCACTAAACTACAAATCTATTCGTAGAGCAATAACTCCATATGAATACTGGTTCGACGAGGAAAGAAAAGGTTGTGACATACGAGACAACAATGTAAACGTCGTTAAGGTAACAAAATGTGCTGGAAACGAATTCCAATATATTGTCCTGAAAGAATACACTGGACATTATGTGCAGCAATAAAATATTTTTTTTTAATTTACTACTAACAAAGTGTTGTGTTTTCAATATACCAAACATTTATTTTGCTCTTCTCAAGAACGCTAGAGCGGAAAATGTTAAATATGAATAATTTAGCCTCCTGAATGAAAATACATCTGCCCAAGCGGGTGCATTATATCATTTGGCTCGTATGTATTATAGTGGTAATTATTTATATATGTATCATAACCATATGACTGTGATTATGCTAAACTGACATCATTGCTAATATTGTGAATCTTGGTATAGTTGAAATTTACGCGACATTGCTGGTTGAGAGATAACATGATTTATTATCCATTTTATCTCTGGAGTTGATTAATGAACGTTAAAATGTGAAAAGCACTTATAACATAAACTCGCCGCCTTTTGATTGGCCATAACAAGTAAGACCAACCCAACTTCTGTATGTGAACTTTCAAGGAACACAATTTTCCCTGCAAAGAAATTACTTAATTCCTATTCATGTTATAACTCACTTACAATTTGAACAATCCAATGAAACAAAGATTGATCATTCCAATAATTCAACGCATTTTGTATGAACCAAAACATAGCACATGCGCATTTGTCATTAAGAAGGCGGGCATATTAGATGTACTTAGTAGTGACAGCTTAATTCCAAGAACCGAGGAACAATAAGCGATTCGGTTACTAATGATATTTAATTGATATAATGATAATGACGTCGACTTAATTTTTATATCGTTTGTGAAATTTCACATTTTGAAAGACAAAAGCATATTTCATATTAAATTCATGATAATAACATCATTAATTTTCCTATGATGAATCAGCAAAAGCATAGCAAAACTTGCCGATTTCACACATGCTTGTCTGTGACTTGCTTTTATCTTAAGGGTAGAATGATACATATTGGTGCACATATCCTTGCTTGTGTGTACCTACATTTTAGCAATTATATTACCAGGTCAACAGGAAACAATAATTGCAAAGACTACTGGTATGTTGCTCCACTTATTTCGATGTTGGTTGAAAGCCTTTGGTAACTGTTGATGTAGTTGCTCCAAATTTGATGGGTTAATGATTTCCTTCCTCCACAGCAGCGATCTCCTATTTAGATAATATGCTGAAAGAATACTGTCCACACCCTGTTTTTCTTATTCCCCAAAATTAGTTTTTGAAAATTTAAATTTTACTGCAATTACTTGTCCTCCTACCAGCACTGGTAGCAGCAGATTCTGCAGCTTTAAAAACTTAATAAAATGAAGAGAAAATTGAAAAGTAGGTATGCACTTTCATTTGTACTGTAATTGCGTCATCTCTGTTTACTCTCTACTCGCCTATGCTAAGCTAATTCAATCTGCGAAAAATCAATGGCATTCTCCATTTGGAGCATTATGGCACATATAATAAAATACCCATGCATTATGTGGATGCTAGCAGTTCATGTACATAGTAGGAATGCTGAGCCACGACGAGAGCAAAATCCAATATAAATTATTGTATTGGATATTTTGTGAACAAGCGGTATAATATATTTTGTATTATTAACATTCTCGGTAAATTTTAATCTTGTTATTGTCATTTTCCCTTGCGTATGTGCGTTGCTAAAATATGTTTATCATAAGATAAAAGGTGAATGACTTACCGCAAAAAGATAAAAAGAGCACGTAGTATGCAAAAGTAGTGTCGGTGCTATTCGTGTATCAAAATAGGTAACCTTCCAACAATCCGTTGAATGGGGTTTCAGGCGGAACAACAAACAATAAACACTGTTAATAATGACCAGCATGCATCAATCAGTAATACTACATTTTGACAATTTATTTGCAATATTTGTTTGTACTGATGAAAATTGGCACTAGCGCTTTGTTAATATTTTTCACAAGTGTTTCGGATTTAATTTATTTTAATTATATAGTTTCACGATTACTACAAAAATATTAAAGCAAATGCAAAAAAGAAACATGTAAATTTTTAGTGACAAAATATTGTTAGCTTTATGTCGTGAACAAGAGCCTTTAACTCGTCAAGGTAGACTGTATTATAATAACCAGTTGACCACTTTGCATCGGTCCAGAAGTTTCCAAATTCATTTATGTCCCCGATCTTCATTGTGAAAGTTTTCTAGTTAGCATATTAAATGATTTATTGCTTCATAAAGTTGATTCAAAAACTGTGAATACTTATATGGGGATGTACAACGGAAAGAACAAACTTACTGCTTCAGATATTGTATTAATTTTGGTTTGTACTTTTACTGACAGCTTCATCATAAGCTCAGAACGGTTTCCTAAGTTCTCCAAAAGCTTACAATAATAGGTGAGGCTTGCAGGTGTTGTAGTTGAAATCTTTAAACCGATTTCCCATTTCGATGGACACTTGGAAGATTTCCCCGTGTCAACTTGAATTTTCTGGCCAAATAGTACTGGCTTATTACTATGCACCAGTGGGAAGTTTTCGATTCTCCATTGTATTCATGTACTTCTTCAGTAATCTATTAAAATCAATTAAATATTTAAGCCGGACACACAAAGGCAAGTAAAATTAATTTGTTGCGTACCCCAGTGACGAATGTTTTCGGCTCAATGTTTCCTGACATAGTAATGTATAAAATGTTCAGCTCGATATATTTGTATTGGCAACTGACTACTGGTTAACTTCTCGTTGCGTATTGTATACTATAGAATCAGACACACACTTGCACGCTGACTGCGACAATGTAAGTAAAGAACGGAGTAGACGTTATGAGTATTATATATATAAAGCTATCATCTGTGTACACTAAATACAATAAGGGGGGTTATCATTCACATTTTATGTTTAAACTTGACGGTAAATATAAACTGCAAAATATCTTTTGCACTCTTAATATAAGAGTATCTACTTTATCGCATACAAAACTAACGAGGGGTTGTCGGAGGGGATTATTATAAGAATCGCTTTTAGTAGACATACATGACTCATCTGATCATGTTAAGCTTTCACAATAAGCTTTAGGACTCCTTGTATGGTTATGTCGATTTTATTTCAAACAATTTACATCAAAAAATCCAACGACGCACAGTTTTTAATTATTCTTATGATGGTTAACATCTGTAATGGAAATAACAAAGAACTGCGCTTGTTTAAATTTTTGATATTTTCGTTTTTCCAAGGACGACAAATATTAGCTCTCCGCTAAAATATACACACGTAGAAAGGTGAAAAAATTTGGAAGTGGATGAAAATAAACATCATAGTTGTCAAATTGAAAAATTGAGCTGAGTGAATACAATTGAATGGGAACAGCAGGAACCTTCTGTCTCTTATATTTCCATGTTGATTTCAATAAAAAACTAAGCGACGTTTAAATTTTTTCAAAACTAAATAATAAATCGACGCAACTGCTTATCGGCTCCAAAAAGGATTGTCCAAAATTATGATAACAAGAATAGTTATATCTGAATTTAAAGCGATGCAGAGAATAGTGTGCTCCGGCGGTCACTCGTAAGTTCCTGTATGACCGTTATGCCATGCTGCATGGGTTAAAAGAAGAAAATTCAAAATTTGATTAAGTTCCGAAAATACCAAAGTTGTATATGGAAAGGCAACTGTATGTAAACTTCAGCGTATTTGTCTGCAGTTATGAATTTACCTACAAAATAAATAAATTACGAAGGATAATGGTGGCCGTATATTAACTCCGTGAAATAATTCATTTACAGTTGGTTTTAATTCACTTAACACTTAAATTCGTACGTGGTCACCGTATTGGACTTAAGCTCCTGTTGTTCACAATATCCAAAGGAATACAGGAAGTTGTTCCTTGTAAGTACAAAGATTAGCATTGTATAAACAAGTACATATCAATGACTTGTTTATCTTTTCTGATCAGATATACAGAGCAAGCTGTTGAAGCATCATATGCAGTTGGTTATGCTATGATATTAAATATCGATATTCACTATTGAATATACACTAAAAAGCGTTAAAAAACGCTTGGGAATTTAATAAATGCAAAAGTATTTCCACTGCCGCGGGTATGTCATGATAAATAAATATATTCAATTGGACTTGTGTCGTAAGTGTACCTGTATGTTATTTCGATTTCGTCAAAAATGCGAAAAGAAGATTTAATGGTGAATTTAAAAAAAAGTATGATGGTTAGAACCTACGGGTTCTAACCATCATACAATACGGGTTAGAACCGCATTATCAGCGTAGATAAGCAGGATAACATTTAGTATGCCTGCAGATAACAAAAAAGTTTTGTAAGCACCAATCTCGATAGTTATGTACTGCAAATCTGAAGGACTTCAGCATGCATGAAAATAGTGTACGACAATAATGATATGTTTGCTTTGTTTGGGCTACGTAGTAATGGTGATTTTAATTGAGGTAATTTTGTGCATGACTGAGAACCGGTGAAGTTAGTATACTCTCAAGGTTTCCAACATGCTGAATTCAGTGGAAGATAAAATGGCTTTAAGTGGGAGCTTATGCGACCCCGACGTGGTTGATATGGAGATAAGAAAATTGGAAATCCTGTTATATTGGAGACTTCTAGGGTTATCTGGCACCAGCTGAGGACAACGGACACCGTGAGATATCGAACTTGGCATAACTGCATATTACTCTTGAAGGTCCACTTGTATACCGATTCCTAGAAGCGGTCCATAAAATTAAGAAAAACGACCAACTGCTTGAAGCACTTTAGCTGTCGCTACATAAACTGAATTATTAACAAAAATGTATTAGCTATTCATGGTTAACTGAAGAAAATTATAAATTTGTTCTGTTAAATTTGTTAAAAATAAGTTTATGCTAAATGTACCTCCTTCCCGGATAAACACCCTGGTACTTTTCCATGTGTATTTAATGTCTTACTCCATACCAAAGATTCATAATGACAATGCAAGAGGTATGCTTCCTTTACGTTTAACTGTTTAATTTTTCCATTGCTACAAAGTCAAATATCGTGCTGTCAGCTTTGTCCACGGTACTCGAATATTCTATACGACATTTCACATTTAACGTCATTTAGTCGATGGAAGCATCATTTTGAATTTTAAGATGACTGGTACAAGAGGTGCCCAAAAATTCGCAAAGTTCCAATCTGAGACGTAAAACTAGCGCTTGATCGGAACTTCATTCTGCATCGCCCATGAATTCAGAAGGATAGCGTCATCCCCAATCACAGTGTCCTACAAAATATTAATGCCCAAGCATATCACAAAGTTCTGACTACCTCTTCAACAGGGGTTGACCATCTTCTCATAACCTGAACAGATGCGACATTCTAGCTGCTCTTCTTCACCTTCACAGAACCATCACCTTTTCTAACGTTTATATGTAATTTTACAAGAAACAACGAGCAATTGAAATAGAACCAGGACAACGATCTTAAAATAATCATTCATTTTCTCAGCAAATTACAAAACACAAACAATTTACAAAATTGGGGACCTTCCAAAACAACGAAGGACAGCTAAGCAGCAATATCCTAACAACAGACCAGAGCCTTGAAAAAGATGAGTGGTTTACATTTACTGCCAACTACTAATCTTATTCTGAGTTGGCTCTTTTCTTAAGTTTAACTTTTAATTTATTCATCCGGGACGGCAGGAGGTTTAACGCCACGCCCCAACAACGCCACAAAAATAAAGGAAACTACAACCGCTTACGTCATGATCGAAACAGAGCCCAGTTTCCCACGTTAATGTTTAACATTCATATTCAGGCAAGAGGAATTGGTAATCATTTGAGTTGATATCATTTCAACGTACATTTTGATTGAAATCCAAATGATAACGCCAATTTGTAAATGGGATGTTGTAAAAACAGAAATTAATGGGAAACCTTGATATTTATGTGTGTTTATTGTTATCACATTCTCTGATAACACGGAGATTAGTCAAAGCTTGACGTATACATTTTTGTGAGTTTGACACCACTTGATCAGGCTATACGTAATGCGATAATGTGCAATAAGCAAATTTAAGTGCATCTTTTGTTGAGCATTCCATGAGATTGTATGTTTGTATGACAATGTTTCTCTTAAATTCTTTAAACTTATAAGCCTTTGTATATATGGAATTACCGATGTTAAGCTCATTTAAATTAATTATAATTATAATTTTGTGTTTACAACCCATTTAATTTCTTGTACGTTCCCACGGTGTCTTCCATCCAACCAACAAATTTGGAAACTCTCACGTAAACCCCGGGGTAACGAGCATGACCACAACCTGAAATAGTCATTGCCTTCGTAATAAGGTATTCTTATTCCTGAAAATATCTATCTTGTATAATGCGTACATACCGTGTACATATTGGACGAGTCCCGCTAAATATCCTGCATCACTTTTTGCTGGACCCCCTAGATCTGCGCTGCAAGGGCTTATGTCCCCTAATGTACTTCCAGCGCATATTTGCGTGTCGTAAATGGGATAATCCACCTCTTCCATGACATCCCTGCAGTAGGTGTTGTTTACAACAGATATATCTGCCACTTGAAGGTGCGCGGCACGTTCATCCCATATTCGACCCCCAAACCCAGATATTGTGACAGTGCCGTTGGTGCCCTGATCTGCCTGAGGTAACGCAATGGTAGATATATTCTCATTCAGCACAAATCCGCCCTCCTCGAGGAACAACAAGGCAATGTCATTCATGGTTCGGTTGTACCCATACCCGTAGTGCATGACAACACCTGTAACGAACCTGAGCTGCTCACTAGTTGTTTCGCCTCCTCCATGACGTTTTACGTCGCCTGCAGCCACTCCAAATAAAGGAGGCATTGCTTCCACGCACCCTGCTGTTGTTAGAACAACTTGCATACCCAACACTTCTACGAGAGCACCCCCACAAAAAACCAAATTATACCAATCAATCAGGGAAATTTGATAGGGAACTTCGCCGGAAAGCGCGGGTCGACCACCAATAACACGTGATGCCCCATCGTTGGTACTAGGTCTTGCGGCGGTCAAGCTAAACGCCAAGAAGCTAATCAGTATCGCAAACAGTTTCATGTTTGAGTACTCTGCTTGACTTGACTGCAATTATAAAAATATCAACTATGCTAGTGCCAAAAAAAGTATTATGCTTCTTTCGGTTTCGACGGGATGACGGTGAACACTCGAAGGAAAAAGTGTCCGTTATATACTACTACTAATTTTTACGAATGCTATGTACGTTTCATATATCTATAAATATGGCATTACTTCCTCTTGAATAATAAACGATTGAGGTTGACAGGTTATCATAGTAAAAGCTGATTTTTATGTGAATGCGCCATTCCTGATAAAGGCTGAGGTAGAGATGCTGAAATACGTGAAATGAATGTACACCTTATCGGTGTTATTGACATCAAAACATGATTTGTACAACATTACATTGCATGTTTCACTTTTACCACGCCACACCATTACGATAACAGTCGCCGCCAGTGTCAATCAAAATCTTTGAGTAGAAATTAGAGGTTTCCTAAGTGTACATGTAATCATATCTAAGTATATTTGCTGATGATAATGGGTTGCGTCGTAAAAGTGTAAACAAATTTCCCCATATTTTAAAAAAGTAAATTACATTGGAGTGTCTTGTAAAATTTTAATATTAATAACTAGTTCTAACTTTTACTGTTTGCAATACGTGTTGATACTTTTGCTGTCATTATATATGTCCCATTCCCGCTTAGTATGAATTCTCCAAGCAAAACGCAGTTTCACTGCAGCGTATAGACTAAAAAAGTCGCCAATATTTCGAGGTCGTTCAGGTCAATCATATAGGCAAAACGGAGGACTCCAAGGTAACACATGTTACTGATCCCGGATTTATTCCATGATTGTCCACCGAGAATGCTCAGAGCCTCTGACTAGTTTCTATGTTACTAGTCCGAAATAAATTCGTGATACGTGCGGAGATTCTTATTGAAATATTAAGTCTAATGTGCCAGTAGTTGGATGTATTTGCACCGTAATAAATTGCAGTTTCATTGATCAACGTCACATTCGTTTAAATTGTATGATGCACAATAGATGTGGTTAATTAAATTTTAAAAATCCCACCAACAGCAAGAAAGTTAATGACGTAACAAAGTAGAAAAACCAAGGTGACTTATTAACTCTGCAGCGAGTCCGAGTTAGATACGGCGCAGCAGTGGCGCCATAAGTGCAAATATTTTGGCAAAGTTAACACGAAAGTAGGCGTAGAAGTGCTGGAAACCGTTGTTCCGCATAAATTTACAAAAAAGAAATGTAGCAATCAGTATATTTAGACATAACCAAACACAATGTCTCCTATGGCGCAACTATTTAGTGTCTAGCAATATCTCTTCAGCTTGGATAAAGCGTAGCGGTGTAAATGGTGGAAAAACTCACAGTCTCATGGTCGAGGTCAGAAGCATCCAATGTTAGTAATAATGACACATTGTTTTTTATTTAATTTCTAAAATATAAATGGAAGACAAACTTTTGTTACAATAAAGTTGTATACATGGCCTTTGGTCACAAAAAAGTAATGCAATTACTTGCACGAAAAATATTTATTAAATTTAGATTTTAATAAAATTATAATGTTAAAACATCCAATTAATACTCTCATCATGCCTACCATAAAGCATGTTATCACACAAAGCCCCGCGTTGAATACGCTTAAGAAATTAATTTTTCTAAACTGCTCAACTGCAAATGCAACTAGGGCAATTATTAAACCGGACATCCACATTACAAAAACCATTACAATGTTGCCCGTTATTTGTGCGGCTTCCACCTTCTGTACAGTTTTAAATGCATCTTGAATAGCTCCCATCGCGCTGTTTGCAACAAAAGCACCAAGCCAGGAAATAATGCCAGATTGTTGAAGGCGTGACATACGTGAAAGTAAATGGGGAAATACTTGTCCATGGAAATCGACATCGATAGAATTGTTGGAATACGTTTCTTTCCCAATGTCAACAGTCAAGAAGTTGTTGCGCCAGAGAAGCCTTTGCTTCATATACCCACATAACACCTCCGGGAGTATGAAGGCTGTTTTATTGCAAGCAGCAAGTTCATCAAAAATTTCTTGGTGTTGAAGTTCCATAAATCTTTGTTCAAACTGTGTACCGAGGTGGTGGGTAAAAAAATTAGTTTTTTGATACTGCGTCATATTTCCCATGTACTCAAGAGGCGGGCGTTTGACAACATCTCTTGTTTTATAGTGCAATCGCGTTGCATTGCGTAGCCTAGATACCATTGAGATATCAATATTGTTGGAAAACTGGTCCCATCTATAATCAGAGTGCAGCTCAAATATTTCAGAATGGACATTGATCCACCAAGCCCCCCCAAACGAAATTGAGTGCTCGTTTGCTCTGTACGTAACGTTGGAACTAAGGTCCCCTTTTACACCATAATAGTACACTTGGGCCGCCCTTGTGTAGACGGTAAACCCATCTTTAAATAAATCATTCACAGTTTCGTAAGCAAGTCTCCCTCTGGCATTTATCATTCTGTAAACGTTAGTGTTTTTGTAGGCATTACTAATGACCAAACCTGCCAGCGAAAATGTAATTATGATCCACCGCAGCCGAACAGCATTACAAGTATCGCGTAAGAATGGACTACCTTGCTCCAATAGAACCCTACAAATAGATAAGTACTCCGCGATGCTTGGTATTATCAGTAGCGAGCCGGATGGACGATGGATTGCGGCCATTACGTATCCGGTAACAACGACAAAAATTATGATGTTTAGCCAGACGTATCGACGAAAAACACTAATAAACTCATCAAACGGTAGTGAAAGGCTGCCCTTTTCGCCACAGCTGATAAAGCGTAAATTGACCAAGGAGTTGTTAAATCTTAGCGAATATTCCTGCTCCCTCACGATCCAATGATTCTATTTAATGTTCCATCTGGTTAACCCAGAAATATCGCTATGACTATAGGAGTAGAAGTTGTATTCGACGTTACCGCTCCGACATAAATATTGAGTGATGGAGTTCGGTCGGAACGTGAAATTGTGCATTAGCACGTACAATATATACACATTAGCCTGCATCAACCTCTCGTGCGTATTTGTGTTTTCGTTCCATACAAACGCAAAACTTCTTTTTGTATTCCAGAATGGGTTGTTGCACCTACGAATTTCTTTGAAAATAGGACTTTTCGTTGAACCGGAAGTTAGAAATTTCCACCTCATTTCTTGGCTGGGATGTGGAAAGCTTTCCCAAGCAATGTAATCCAATGACTTGTACCAAACGTTCAGGTCAAAATTCATAAAGGAGATTACGTCACGGTTCATTGAACTTGGGATAACTGCTCGTATTTTTTCTATTTGACAAATGTAGCCGTTGCAATAATCCGTTACATGAGCAAGAACATATACAATCATGTACACCTTCGCGTCGGATATGTCTCTATACGGGTTATTATAAACATTTGCATTCATCCAACTTACTATATGAGAATCTATGTACTTACTAATGGAGTACGAGGTGTCCACTAAAACAATAAATCTCGGATAACTAGCTGCCCGTAATGTATTGAATTTAATTGAATTGTCCATTCGAAAAATTCTGGGATGTTGTAGTTCGTTCCATTCTGACTTTAATGCAAAGCTAGGTATGGATATGTCAACTAGTGCTTGACAAGTCCATGTTTTTGTCTGAACTACGAACTTATTCATTTCAATTCTGATGCAAAAATCCGTTAAGAACGATTTTGTATCAAGTGAAGTTAAATACTTTGATGCCGAACATGGGGCTTTTCCAGTGGTGTAGTTTAGGCTTGGGCTATTGGCGATTATGTCCTTTGTTGTCCAGATGAATTGTAGTGGAATGCAAAACATCATATCTAAAGTAAATAGCTCCTTACCAGGTATATGATTACGCAGTGCAGCCTCCACGGGATACCTGGTAACAATTGGAGTAAGAGGTATGATCAGATCATGATTTTTAAAGTTGTTAAGCACAACTAAACACTTTTTATCGGCAAACGGTTTCAACAGATTGTTCAGATCTAGC
>JAHZNE010004356.1:0-28008 GCA_027744055.1 Callyntrura sp. NNG-2020 | reverse complement strand
CTTACCCACTGTAATAATAATTTCTCATTTTACTTTTGTTTTTCTGCAACAGCAGCAACAATTTTTATGGGCAACTCGGCAATTTTACCCAATGATTGATCATCATCATCCTCGTATAAAATTCAAAATATAGCTTCTGTGTCTTCAGGTACTGCTGCAAATTGTAAATGTCAACTCCAATAACAATACAATATATACAACAAAATGGGAATGATGACGGCGTTGGATATTAATGTGCGTTGCGTGTTAGCTGTACTATGAAAGATAACTACTCCAACTGCTGCTACTGCTGCTGCTCATGATGCAGCCAATTTCCCCATTTACTCTCCTTCGTGTGCATAATCAGTGACACATAAAAAATGCACATAGACACAGCCAGATAAATTCAAAGATCTTCCTTTGAATGCTCCTCGCTATCATCACCACTTTAGAAAGAATATATATAAGGCAGTGATTATCTGTACGAGTAAAAATAAGAGGAAATATGCACAACAAATGTGTTTCTCTGACTGACTCTCGGTGTGTGTGCACGTTTGCATTTTAGGCTAGACAACAATGACACTAAAAATATTCCTTAGAATCGTCATCCTCTTCTGCAAGATTTGTCTCTATCGTGATCGTCTTCATCAACTTTATCTCTCTCTCTCTCGCTCATTCTATTCACTCCACTTTTTTCTCCTCTCCCATTCTTGCCTTCCTTTCTACGACGATATTCTTCGATTATCGCAGTTGACACTGTTATTATTTTTGTTATTATTCCACATTATCACCATCTTGTGTGTAACGTGTAGTTGTAAGTAGGGAAGATGACGATATCGATGATGATGATGATGCTGCTGCTGTTCCATTGTGGTGTTGTGTATGTACACAATTTTCTATGTTACAATCCGCGCATTTGTAAACGGTGCGCGAACAAAAGGAACATTAAAACAAGTGGAGACTACCATTATAGGTACGTTTTCTTTTATCGTTCTACCCTCATCTGAATAACCCATGATTTATATGCTGCACACAAGTCAAGAAATAAAATAGAGAAGGGCTTCTGTTTTTCTTTGTTGTCGTGATCATCATCTTCTTCTCCTCGTTCCTTCCTCCCACCCCCATTTCAACTACTGCTGGTGTGCTATACGCACACGGAATATTTTTAGTCTGGTGAATAAATAAATGCAGGCAATAGATAAATTATAATGCGCGTTAAATCTACATGTAAAGTACATATTTTATTTTGAACGTTCTTTTTTGTCTTCTGCTGGTTGGATGTGACTGTGAGCCCATATTTCACACACACACAAAATAATAATTTCACAGGGCAGCTCCCATAAAACTTTCTAATACTTCCTCTCACACTCCCTGACAAGCTTCTTGCATGATTTACTTTTGTCTTTCTTTTTTTACCTATGTACCTACCACCAGCACCAATGCCACCATTGCCACCCTTTTGTTTTTCCCAATGGGAGTTATCTGTGACGTATAGGCAACGCACACATACAAAACAGTTACTTAGGTACAATCATCATCATGGGTAAATAATGATGTGAATCAGGCAGAGTAATTGGAATTTTTTTCTGCGTTTCGTTTCGTTTCATTTGTTTGAGTCTTGCCTACTTCCTTCTCATCCGCGTAATATTTTTCTCCGATCCATTCATCCTTATCCCTCAAAAAACTGCGTTGTGTGTGTACGCTTCACGTGGAGACACAATGAAAACGCTGTAGTTATTCCTCATTATCATCATCATCTCCCCCTCTTGCGCTCTTTCATTTACGTTCATTTTCCATTTCATACAAGCAGATAATACGTTAATACCAATAATAACCCCTACTTTGTACGCTTCCTATAGGTATATACATTAAACATACATTATGCAAATCAAAAAAACTTATTGTAATTCGGCTCTACAACACTCAGTCATCTTCTGTGCTCACATTTAAAGCGGTTACTTTGCACAATAACGTTACAGTAATAATCCTGTTCACATCATTTTTTTGGGATGAACGGAAGAAAAATAATGTATGCATACACAATGTATTTACAAGATTACCTCGTTACTTCTTCTTTTGGAGGCTTCTTCTTCCCTTCTTGTTTTGATATCAAGAAAGAAGACCTTTCATCTTCCCATCATCATCTCTTATCATATCATCCCTCCTCCACAATTATTGCGTAACCTAAACCAAATCCACCCCCACTTCTACTATCCCCTCTCGCTCTCTCTGCACACAGTTTGTGACAAAATAATGAAGAACGAACGACACGCACAATTTCCTTTTGTTACTACACACACCAAACCAACCAGCTTCTTCTCTTGTCGGTCCATGCCCTTTTTCATACCATGTGTGTGTGTGTGTATGCGCGTGTGTGCTTGCAAACAGTTATAAAACTACCTATTACAATGGCATTATTATTTATTATGCTAAATAGACAATTTGCATGCATAACTCCAAAGGAGGAAAAATACAAAAAAATAATGCTTTACCTATGCACAATTTCTCTCAAACTCCCTCTCTGCATGAACAGGTAAGCAAAGAGAATTTTTAATAAGTTCCTATCTGCCTACTTTCCTCATAAAAACTCCAAAACAACACAACCTTCCCACGAACGAACGGTGTAATAAACGACTAATAGGCAGTTTACATTGTGTATTTTGAATTGATGCATATCAAAGTTTTGCAGCAGCGGTGGTGGTGGTGGTGGTGTGTATTCTGGTAAACAGAGATTTGCACGCTGTGTTGAAGAAAAAAACTGTAAAACAAGCTTAGTTAGGGTACAGTATAACGCTCGCTGCTGGTGGCAGTGATAGGAGCAGCGCTTTGGAATGACGTACTTGAGAAGAATGAAAAATTGTGAAAAGTTAGCATGTTTGATTATGAGGATTATCGTAAACGTTGATAATAAAGGCACATTTTTACCAGAGGGCTGAAACAATGCAATTTTTCTTCAGAACAACACATTATCATCTTCATCTTCAGAAAGACGATGAACGATGATGATGATATTTGTGTACGTACAGCAGTAGTAGTTGTACTTATCAATCTAATAGTAAAGTACGCACCTCTTTCACCAGAGAGTGTATATATGGGGGACTAATGAACAACGGGATGCAGCTGATGATGATAGCTACTTGTTGCTACTGATTGCTGCTGCTGCTGCAGCAACAAAATTTTTCAATTAATTTTACTCAAAAGTCGTCAAGTTATCCTCTCTTCCTATATTATATCATCGAAAATTTAGTCATATAATAACTTGCTGTGAGGTTGCACCTGGTGAAGAAGACGAAAGAAAGAAACGGTTAATGATGCGTTTCTTGTTGAGGGTATTTTCTGGGGTAGATTTACGGTGATAGACCAACCGCCTCAGTCTGACTCTGACATTGAGATACATTTTGTTATTTTCTATAAACTTTTCTTTCAACGTGCGTGCGCCACCTACGTACTGACCACGCATTGTTTTTTCTTGTCACGTTACCAGGTACAAAAGGAGCACGCCTTCCTATGGCAAAGTAACTGTGTGTAGTAGACACTGGCAGAATTGCAAAGAGGAAAACCGACAAGACAAACAACTATCGACTGCATTGTTATGTCGTGTAAGGCTATGTACGACGATGCACCTATACGCTTTTGATTGATACACATTATTATTATTATTACCTATTATTTTTGGTAATAAACACTTGAGTTGGGGAGGCTTCGGGCAGAATGATACTGTACATTTCTTTCATTTCATTCCACCTTTCCTCGTAACAACGCGACGATGATTCAGGAATGATTGCGAGGAGGATGATGATGACGATGATGATGTTCAGTCGGAGATGCAAGATGCAACACAACACCAAAGAGAAAAATGGAGAGACAAGGAAAGATGCAAACAAACAGTATCATCATTCGTGGCGGCAACAGACACCGTTCGTTCGCGGTCCCTCTCTCTCTGATCGTATCGTCGAAAGAAAGAAAGGAGAAAACCTGACTTTGCAATTAATGCGGGGAGGACCATACATAGGTAGCTATCTGTTCTCTCCTATTCACTTTTAGATTTTCCTATCGCCTTATATTCTACACCCACCAGCAGTATACGGTTTTAATCAAATCATATTATATGTATCGCTTTTGTTTTTCCCTTTGAAATAAATGAAGTGTGGCTGGCTGCTACCATCAGGATCATCATCATCACAGTTTCAAGGTTAGGTTATCCAATTGGTCAATCTTTCTCGCTCACTTTTTTCGGAAAAGCAAGCCAAATAAAATGTACGGAGGAGGAAAGGAAAAGAGAATGATCAGACGAGAAGGACACACCAACAGGTCATGAGAACCTCCTTCCATTGCCCTCAACTGGGTGTAATGGTGCTGATGATGTGATCGCAGATGTAGACTGTCGCCACTAGCCCCAACCAAAAAATCAACCGTCACCATCTCCTCAAGCTTTATATGACATGTTCACTGTTAAGACCGGATAGAAAAACACAAACGAAGAATAGCAGTAAAAAGCGAGCAAGCCGGATGCGTCATCATCGCAAAAGAAGAGGTTTAAATTACCCAAATCCATTTATAGCGTGAATGCACCATTGACTGTACTCTCAAAATATGGCTATATGGTGGCATCATCTGCACGTTCGTGGAAGTTGCTGTCATACGTAGAGGAAAGTCTTGTGAGAAGGAGAGAGAGAGATGATATTCTTCTTCAAGCAAGAAAATGAATCACTCACGCCGATTTCGCTTCCCGTTCAAGCCAGAAAAACAACATTCACCGTCTCCACTCTACACAGTCCACACACACACACACATTAGATTAGCGTGTCTCTATATTTGAGTGAATTTAATATTTTTATCTTTATTGGATTTAATGGCCGTTTATGGCCGTCATTAAAAGTTTATAGTCAAGTCACAACGCTGCAAAACATGCTTTACACACAGACACATTATTACTCGTTAATGTTAATTCAAGACAACGACTACAACAACGTCTCTACAACCAAGAAAGAAGGGGGGAAGAGGCAAGAAGGAAAAAGTCTCCTTAATTTATGGAGAGGCACAAATTATCCCGCAACAAAATACGTAGGTAGATGTATGAATTGCTGTTGTTGCAATTTGTATAATACGGTTAAGTCAACCAAATAAAAACGTAATAAGTATTTTTATACTCTCCTCACTTTTATCGTTTTCGACAACTACGACTACTACTACTACTACGTAGATACATCTATTTTCCGTTTAAAGCTGTAAATGGGTAATAATAATAACAATAACCCTGATAGGATATTAGTCATGGTACGATAGCTTGTCACTGGGTAATAGGCCATCTCGTATCAGACAAGAAGTGTGGCTGCATCATGTGGCTGAAATGTTACATGGCAAATTAAACCGACAGTTTGATTGTACAGCCCTGTAATAACACCAGCTGCAGAGAAAAAGACGTGCCCCATTGCATTTATACTGGGAGTTGATTACAGTGTCAACTTCGGATATTACCATCTTCCTCAAAAGCCAGGTTAATTGTCTATGATAACTAGCTAGAAACACAGAAATGTCAATGTTTTATGTACGCTTGTCCCTCATATTTGTGGTTTAATGGGGAATAATGGCAGGGTCTATCCACACATAATGCGCCAACTACTTATCATCTGGTGGTGTCGGATGACAGGCACTTTGGGAATCAAATCACAGAAAAATGTAGGCCTGTCTAGGGGATTTTGCAACGTTGGGGAATCAAAATGAGGTTGGGGATGAGGAGTGAGAGGTGGACCCGCAGTAAGGAGAGGAAGGAAGATGTGTAAAAGGATGACACAGCAAAAGAATGACAATAATGGAGCGGGGGTATTTAAGGGATGAGGATGATGATTGAGATACTTTTTGGGGATTAGCAACACAGCGCAGAGTAGAGTGGTGTTGATCTTGAAGAATGCCAAGGCTAATGATGCTTAATATACAAAACTGGTTTCATTCAGAAGGAAAGAAGAGTACGTATTATCATCGTCGTCGTCATCATCATCGTCATCGACAATTTGATCAAGTGGGCTATGAATGCATGCATGCCTGACATATTATCGCTATTATGCTAACACACACACATATATACATACATAAACAAAATCACGGTACCGAATGACGGTTAAAAACTGCTGCTGCTGCTGTTGCTGATGTAGCAGAGAGAATGCTGATCATGATCCTGAATAATATTACCGGGTGCATTGTTTGCGCAGATTGTGGCCTACACCAAGTCATTCATTCGGATCATCATTGTCAGAGTCATGTTGGCGTTCAGTATTCATCATCACCATCATCATCATCATTCGCGAATTAGATCGTTGTTGTATGAGAAATGAGCATATTTAGCCTTGAGGAGAAAATAAGTGTGGAACGAGGAGTTGGCAACGACGTGTACCTGAGAAAATTCCCTTGTGTACCGTGTGAGTGACTGAGTGAGTACCAATATAGGCAGTGTAGAAACTAGAAACACAATTACACACGGAATGAAAATATGGCTAATTATGTGGAATGCGGGAAGAATAAAAAAGGAAGATCATCAAGAAGAGTGGCAATTGGCAAAGTATGCAGGAGTAGAACAGATGACTGTTTTTCTAGTAATCGAGCTGCTATTGCGATGTAGTCTTTTGTTCTCTTGATCAGGATGACTACGATGATCATGAGGATGGCGATGATGATGATCATGATCGTGAATGAAACAGATCATCATCAGAACAAAACCAGATTCATCATCCCTACCGTGCACACTCTCTGGTGCAAATGCATAGTGTACCGAAAAATTAAAAAAGGACAGGGAGACTGACACCGAATAAAGAGTGATACGACCACGTTGATAATGATGAGAGTGAAGATGAACTAGAACGAAGAGTAAATATGGCCCGGCTGTCGTTGGTGTAAGAAAAAAAACAGGGCAATCGAGTAGGTATTAAGAAAGCATGTTGATGATGGAAGGATGATGATGATATGATCGTATGTTGTGTGCTAGTATAAACGCAGAAAAAAGGGGAATAATTGCTGACGCATAGGCAAGTAATTTGCATAACGATTAAGCATTCCTCACATATTAAACTTGCAATCTCGCCTTTTCCATTAATTTAATTGGTTTGATACAAAGCATGCATGGTAAAGGATATACGCATGAAATAGTGTCACTGCAGAGAAAAGAGTAGAGGGTGAGAGAGAGAGATGGGATGATTAATGACTTTCAGCCAAGGAAAGGTGTTACTTTTGCTAATGCCGATTATATTCATTTCTCTTCTTATTCAATTTATTATTTAAATGTCGCGACCAACCTGTTACGCCAATTCGTGGTGTGTTTTCATTGCAGTTCCTTTTGAGATGGTGTTGATGTGTGAGAAGTGAAACGTTCAAAATTGCAATTTGAAAAGTTAATCAGGCAAAAAGCCTGCCGTGTGTATAGAGAGGACCTTGTGATCATGCTGACGACGACGACGGTGTGAAGTAGGATATTAAAACAGTCTGGTAATATTTTTTCTTAGAACTGTGTGACATGACAGGTTATTTAAGGTGTTTGCAGGGGACAACGGTACAATACGGATACGAGGAGAATATGACGTTGAAAAATGACGGGAGAGAGAGAGGGAAGAAAATGGCCAATTTACTGTGTGTAGTAACAGTTACAGGAAAGACGGATACACGCGACAGTGCACCAGGCATGCAAAATGGCAGGATACACATCCACACACACACGCAGCGCTGGCAAAATGGCAATCTGAGAGAGATGATACGGTTATTACTCCGTTTTTAATGCAAGATTGAATTCAAGATTGATATTTTTAATATCCGCCCGTTTATAGGACGTTTTAATATATTAAGTTATATTATTTCTCAACGATAATAAAATACATTTCTATTCTCGGATTGATAACGTGAAACTAAACGTTATCATCCCAGTCATCCTATCCTTCTCGTTCCGCCTCTCCACCCGTTTCTCCTCAATCCCCTTGCTCATGTAACGCTATATCGCAGAGGTATCGGCAGGCAAGCGGAAAATATTCTCGTTCCCTTCACATTTACATTTCTACTACAAATAAATACTCTCACACACAAATAATACCCTTTTATTTCGATGCACTTCCTATTTAACACGTCTATTAGCGCTACAAAAATGTCTACCTTCATATTATTATGCGAGTCATTTTGCTGATTTCTTTCCGCCACCGACGACACGCAGAAAAAAAAACTTGAAACTTTGTTTCAAACCTGCACAAGGTCTGTTGTTGCTAAGGCCACGTCGCATTTGTCAGTAGCAAGAAAGCAATTTACAAAATGTATATATAATTTTTTCTGCTTTTCCCTCTTCCTTCCTTTCCCTTCTTTGCATTTTTCAAGAAACGGTACACACACTAAACTGCCGTTGTTACATACACACACACACACACGAGGACGGACTCCTCTTGGACGGATGAGAGGATTTATAAGCATTTGCACTGGCAAACATGAAAAGAGTAAAAACGACAAAGATTTTCAACATTGATACGACTTTGAAAAACATTTCCTTTACAAAGCATAAATTAGAGATATGTAAGAAGAAACCGAGATTTTTAACATGTCAGCAAATGACTGAATATTTTTAAACTTTCTCAATTATTTTTCGTTTAAACGCCGATACAATTTTGCTGTTTATACGTTTCTATATTACACAGCTACAGATTGATTATAGCAATAGTGGTACAACCCTAAAGTGACGTAGCAACTACAGGTAATTGGTGGTTGCTATAATCGTCATGTACATTTAAATAAATCTTTGTCATCGCTGTCAATTTTTATGCCACATTTCCTTGATATTTATATTTGGTCAGCGTCATCAGCAGAATACTGATTTCCTCGTAAAAACAGGACAATACCGGACAACCCCTGCAACAAGAGCATCCGTATGGCAGGCATCACCCCATAAAGTTTCGCCGTCGAGGAAGAATTTATTTATGACCATGAAATTAACAAATTATTATAGTCTCATCATCATCATCGTCGTCATTAACCACTTGCTCTCCATTTCTCAATTGCATTATTTACCTGTAGCACTAAACTAGTGTCTGTGTCTTTGTAGACAGACAGCGAGAGAGGCGTTTTTGTTTACGGTTGAACAAGGTGTTTACTCACTTGTTTTTTCGTCTAGTTGTTGTACCCTCTGTTTTTTCAGTGTGACGGCCAATAAAATTATTGCCACCACTTTTTTTCTTGTCTTCATTCATTTCATTCACCTCTCTCACCACCACCACCACCACCACCATTCATGAAATGAATGGTGTCGATGATACCGATGATAGTCCAATAATTATAATTGGCAATAATGGCAGTAGAAGAAAAAGAAGGCAGCATATTTGCTCGCTATTATATTTCATCAGGTATACACCGGATTGCTTGTCCTAATATTTCAACAGTGTTCATTCACAAGTTTAGCCAGAAGAAAAACGATATGCTGTCGCAAGAAGCTGAAGCAGGTATCTATCCACACATTTACTACACGTTGTCTTCTGTAGGCTATTTCACCTGTGCTTGTCCGATTCATCTAATGAATGAATCCAATAAGCACGCACGACATGAAAAATAATAGCGACGCGCAGGTAAGATAATACACTTTTCCTATACAAACCTCCCTGTCCAATAAAGTAGGATGTGTACCTGATGATTTACTATCGGTTTTTTATGGTCAATGTCATGTGTATTCATCAATTCAACTGATCAGGAATCTATATCGATCAAAAATTTAGAAGAGTAATATATGGGGACCCAATAAATAAACTGATAGATAGATAGTGTGCGCTCTTAAATACTTTTATGTCGGCTTTTTATTGTCGTGTTATCTGCAGGTACAGCTTTCCTGCTTCTAAAAAAGTAGACATTTAAGAAATATTTCAGGGGGTTGGTTTGGTATCCTATTCTTTGGCACAAAAAGTAATGTGCACAGTAGTAGTACTTACTGGTTGCATTGAACTTTACGAAAAATTACCCCTTCAACAAAATTACTAATGAGACTGCATTTGTACAACGAGAGATGCATAAATAATCTAATTACGACAAGAGTACTAAAATACTACGTACCACTTCCACTATAGCAAATGCCTATTATTCCACTCAAACGTCAATGTAGATTTACTAAATTATAACGTTACAGCATTAGTGTGGTGCGGTTCAACGTTATAATTTCTTGGTTGTCGAGAGAGGGAGAGAGTCACCTAAACATTATTGCTTTCTGTCTGCTGCTGCAGTAGCAGCAGTGGTTAGTAGAAGTCTCATTCCTTTTGACTACTTAACGAGTGTCAGCTAAGAACAAAGCGCGAGAGGTAATAATAATCAAGTTGAAGTTGACTAATGGCGTGTGGTATTGGTGATGATGGTGGTCTATAAAAATGCACATAGGAGACACATATTTTAATAGGACAAGATTAGGAGAGATTAGGATAGGATGTTGTTGAGCATGGCGATGACGATGAACGGCGATGATGATGATGATTGTAATCATTTTCAATGTGATTATTTTTAACCTTCATCGTCACATCAGTTTGTCTGCATGTTATAATATGGTTTTACGAACGTGTTTGCTTTAGACGCAGACACAAAGCTCATATAGTAGTACAGTTAGTACAGTAGCAAACGTCAAACAAAACTGCATAACTGTTTTTCTGTTACCACCACCACTTTACCATCATACCACCAACCAGCTACAACAGAACATACATTTTTTTTCTATTCTGTCTTTCTACCTTGAAAAGGGGAAAATGATGTGCAGTGTAGTACAAACGTGTACAACGACATGCTGGTGGGGAGTAGAGTGATTTTGTTTGAAAATTACTTGAAAGATAGTAAAAAATAGTAACGACAGAGTGTAAAGATAACAAGGCAAATAAAGTCAAATTATGTGCCTAAAATAGATAAAGCTGTAACGACGTATGCAAAGTAGGCACACAACAGTCACTTCTTCTGTCGTGCTGTGTGATGCACTGGCACAGAAACCAAAGTAGTAGTGGTGGTGGTGATAGGTGAGGTGAGGAGGAGGAGGACATAATACGTCTACAAAAGGCATAATGCACAGTTTGCACTGTGAACTGAGATTTTTTTGACACATCAACATCAAACAAAACAGGATGTTTGATAATGTTACCTATATCTTAACAAACGTACAAAAATATACTCAACCTGCGAGTGAGGGAATGCTGTACAACAAGCTATACGTTAACTGAGAGGACGTTTGGATATATAAAAAAACAGACTAAAATTAGCTTTTTCATTGATCTACACCGCCGTTTTGATAACTGTTTTTGTGGTGATAAAAAAGTTTTTATATGGAATTTACTGCTCACCAGGCACAGGGGACTAGGGGAGATTACTATTAAAAGAAGAGAAAAACAAAGAAGTTGTTGGTACAGCCAAATTGTAATTTGAGTAAACCGTCACGTTTTCAAATCTCCGTCTGGACTAATTTGGTATTGGGGGAAATATTGAAATCATAAAATGTATGTATATTGTGAGCATATGTGTTAACAAGAATCAAAATAATGTTAAAAGTATTGGTTACTTGGGACGCCGTCAAGGAATTTTGTTTACTAAAATATTCCTATGAAACACTTAGGTGTTTCATGTTTCGTTAACTTTTTACCCTGTTTTACATGTTGGTTGAGTTGATTAATATCTACGGTTAATGCTTTTTGATATAATGTGCACACTAAATATTAATTGTTATGAATATTCCTGGGTTTTATAACGAAATGGTGAAAATGGAATTGTACGTTCCTTGATATTATGCCAGCGCAAGTATTGATGCCTAGGTATATAATATGCTGCCATATATTATGCTAATAGAAATCTGTTATGTACAGAGGACTCTCCTTGTCAAAACCTTGCAAAGTGTACGGGTAAATTTTCGTTACCACATCACTCTAGTCAACCTGTCACCTGTCGTTAAAATCTTTAAACACATCACTACTGATTGTTGAACAGGGGCAACTCGAAACAAATAAGGTACACATACCGGAAACAGAAACGATGATCGCTGCAAAATAATTTACTATCTTTCTACTATTACCACATAATTTCTCGGTCATTAGTTGCCATAGAGTCATAAAAAATTGCCAATTCCTTAAAAGAACAACAGCAAAAAAATTTATGCAAACGCAGACAAAATGTAAATAATCAGGTTGTCGTGGCCAACTAAAGCGGCTTATCGCTCTTGTCTATCTTGTATCTCATCATCATAATCTTTTCATATTACATAAAAATGATTACATTAGCTGATCCTTACATTACACCATCCCCAGCCGATGCAATAGAGCAAGCTATTACAATAAGGCAATGGCAGTTTAATGAATAAGTAGCATAACTAAACGATTAGATAGTTCATAAAATGATAGTATCCCCAACACAAATCTCAAGTTCATCTCTCTGCATTCCCCTCATTATAACAATCGGCAGAGCACCATTAAACGGGGATTATTTTGTAATTGTAACTGTTTCGTTGTGTTGTTTTGTATCAATAAATCCCTTTTCCTGTTGCACACACTCTGTGTGCCTGTGCCTGTTGTGGCACAAGTACACGTAACTCTGCGCACAAATGGATTTTCAACAATAAAAGAGTCGAGTTTCAATCCCAAACCAACAAGGAAACACATGCCCCGCACACACATCATCAGCATATTCGTGTGCGCATTTTCCCGTGAGAGAGGTTACCGTATTGTGTGCTGATGTTGTTTGCAGGTCGTACATCTATAATCTCTGCCCTTCTGTATTATTTAAAATGATATTCACAAAAGGAGAGAAATAGGATGTGCCAAAATGAAGTATTGTTACATGCAACACAACAACATCATTAAAATGAGTTACTAATCCCGTTTACAGTTTTCCTCGTCTATGGCTCAACCCGAAAATGTCAGCATTGTCACAACGTTTCTGGCTACTTGGTCGAAGCTACCACCGCCGCGGAATGCAAGAAGAATTATTTCAGCAGCAATCGTACATGATCATGACTGTCATCAAATTATGAGGAAAAGGCTGGATTGTACTAGGCAGCCCTCTTGTTCAATTACAGATTCTAGATTTTTTCCCTGTGAAAGTATTTGTCGTTCTGCCAAGCCTCTCCAAGCAAATAAAATCTACATCCCGCAACAACAACAAACTGTTCAAGTCTCTGGCTTTCATGTACAACATGATTTTTTGTGGCCCGACGAGAAAACAGAAAATGCAAATAATTTATAAAACAGTAGCCTAGTAATTATACAGTCAACAGCTTCTCAGCTTGTACCCTCTACCCCCACCATCCTCCCAGATTGATTAAAAATTTCCTCATTAAAACGCAATTCGTACTGCATATGTATATATATAAGCTTGCATGTTTAATACAAAAACATAAACCTCTTCGCTCTACCGATGATGATTCAGTAGCGCGCAGTAGGTTAGGTTGCTCCCACAGAAAAAAATTGCCTCGACTCACCCTCCTCTCGTGGAGAAAGGAGATCGCCAAAGGAGTAAATCAGTAAATCAACCCCGCATTCAATTTTCCGTCTTTCCCCTGCTTTTTATTTTGATGAACGATCTGTTGATGATCTGTTGGCCGAATGAAAGGGCAAAAAGTTGAACCCTACCATCATCATTCAATTTTTTGCTCTGATTTATGCAAATACTGTGTCACTCTTTTTATCACTGCTGCTATTGCGCCATCATCGTCTTTATCATCATCATGATCATCATCATCATCACTTTTCTATAGCAGGTGAGCCACCCTTATGAATGAATAAAATATACAGTCTACAAGAAACAAAGATTTATACCTTCTTCAGCTGTCAAAGAGTCAGGCAATGTTTTTTCAGTTGAAATTGCGTTGTATCGCTGGTAATTGCGGGTGATGGTAGGTACACCCGCCTGTAGAGCGTACATGTACGCAAACACACAAATAATAATACCCTTAAAATATTATTATCCTCCATTTGCATTTCAATCAGCAATCTCGCTGAAAAAAATGGAGTATGGGGATGGATGGTCACCGAAGAGAATCAGGTGCTGTGTTCTTTTTATTATTTATTTATTTTTTCCTTCTTCAAAATCAGCACAGCATCATCATCATCTCAACACATTCATCATTATTTTTCTTTCGGGGAGTTCTCGAAGTGGAATTGTATGTTAACGTTGCCATTACCATTACCATTTACCAGCATCATGTTCATATTTCATAATATGAGCAGTTGAACACATTCATACGTAAACGTATCTTCTTGGTAAACACGTTAATATGTATATACGAGCGTCCGTCAAGCCAGTCAAGTGCTAAGCAAACAAAACTTTTTTTTATTCTGCAAATCCGAACCGACCGACTTATTTCTATTCCTCTTTTTTCTTTTCCTCCGACTTGTTCTTGGCAACTCCCACCATAAAAAAAATAATTTTCTTCTCTTCATTGAATACATTATTTTTACTACCCTGTGCTTGTTGTTAGTTGTTACTGCTCCCATCTCTCTCTCTCTCTAGATCTTTAATGGGGATGGAGATAATCCTGTATTTACCGTTTCCCAAGTAGCTTACACAGCAGCAGCAGCAGCAGAGCAAACAGTAAGTGAGTCAGTCAGTCACTCTCAGTCAGCTTATTTATTTTCTCCCTCATTCACAAAATTATTACCTTGGTCATTTATTATTATTATTGCTGTTTTGAATGATGCGCCCACGAAAACATCCCGCAAAAACGAGAGAAATTCAAATATCGCCAAGGAGTGAAAAAATGGGCTTTTTATTGCCTCTAGTTAGCATTGCACCAGGATGCAACTCTCTTTTCGCCGCGGTGGTTGTAACGAAACAGGCTAAAATTATGTCTGCGTGCGTGGTTTTCAGTCTCCTTTCGTCTCTCTATTCTCTACTCCTCATGGGATGGTGAATGGCGAGAACGACGACGACGGCAATGCTGGTGATGATGATGATCATGATGATTTCATTCATGAAATCCTTCTGTCCGCAAACTGGGAGAAAAGGCGAGTGCTGGCAACAAGGGCAGTGCAACGTCAAGTGTAGATCACAGCAGCCACACCACAGGCACCGGTAATTTTTGTAGCTTGCCATAATTTTTTTACTACAAGTACTACTACTGCCTGCCTGCCTTTTTGAATGAAACTAGATGGCTAACGTATGAGCTATTTTTTACAATTTTATATGAGCTTTATGTGCCAGAGTAACTACACTTGACTTTTTACGCGTTCCCCGTCTTTTTTATGGCTGGGAGTAACATAACAAACAAATGATGATGCTAAGGTTGATTGCAGTTATTGTACTGTGCCGGGGGCATCTCTCCTATTTTCTCTCTCTCTCTCTCTCTCTCTCTCTCTCTGTCGGATAGTTGTCAGTTTATCTGGTGTGCTGTTACCTTTTGTTGACGTTGCCCTTCTCGGGTTTTAGCATTGTTGTCAGCATCACCCCAGTAGTCTCTAGTTCTGTTGGGCGCTTTTGTTTTGTCTGTCGCCGTGTGCACTCATGTGCTCGTCGTAGTAGTTTGTGACGTGCAAGAAAGGATTCAAGTTGATTCAAATTTCAAATTAAATTAAATCTTGCCGTGAAAAATACATAATATATTAGCATATTAAGAGAGGCTGCCTACATCCTTGTGATGAAACTTGACCTTCGGTTTTCTCAGGTTGACCTGATGAACCATCATATCATCCTCAGAGATCATCATCACATCACCCGTCTTGTTCCTTTCTCTCAGCGGCTCAAAAAAATCTGTAATAGGTGCATACGTACTCCTCACCACATATTATGCATCGCAGGTATATATTGTCCGAACAACTTTCAAATGACTGATTGATGATGCCGGTTGTCGGTGATGGTGATACATGACATGCTCATCTCGTCGTCGTCCTCATCATGATCTTACTCTCCTTCCTCACCACCAGCTTTTCTTGTTGCCCGTCTAAATTACTGTGCACATATAAAGTATTGTAGAAAAAACAGAATGCTTCCCTCTCTCTCTCCTTCTTCTTCGCTTGCCATAATTGTTTGCATAAATATCGCCATCGTGAAGACAAAGGGGTAATACCTAATCACCACCAACTGCTTCTGCTGCTCCTGCTGGCTGACTGGACTGACAACATGTTTTTGCCCTGACATTTTACTACATCCTTAACGTCAAACGGTATTGATTCATTAAAGAAAAAACTGTTTCTGTGTGAGCTTTCATGTTTACGTTGATGGTTATGGCGATGGTGCGGTGACGATGATGGTGGGATGAAAAACATGTAAATTAAATTTATTGCTGATACGCGTTTTTTACCAAACTTCGTCAAGCTTCCCTCTCTCTCTCTCGCGTTGTCAGTACACATCTCCGGTTTCACCAACAAACGTAAAGCAAGTAGATAAAAACCGAATGCAAAAAGCGTGTAAGTAAAACTGCTAATAAAAATCAACAAACACAGAGAAACATGTTGCAAAAAGGAGATTTGCAGGGAGTTAAAAAGAAGAAAATGCCGAGTTTTTATGCTAAGCGTATATGCTGTTCTGTACAAAACTTTCATTTCCCACAACAGTCAGTGAATGTCATTCCCACCACAAGATAATACATAATAATAATAATAATGTCGACCAGTTAACTTTTAACTAACTTGACGTTATTACTAGCATTATTTAAATAAGTGCACAGTTACCATTTACCTTTCACAACAACAATACACACACACACACACACAGTAGCAGTAACAGTACGATTTTTTGTCATGCGTTGTGAAGTTACCTCCACCTGTTTTGTCTACAAGGTAATAGTAATAATATTATGCTACATCATTTCCCACAACAGTCAGTGAATGTCATTCCCACCACAAGATAATACATAATAATAATAATAATGTCGACCAGTTAACTTTTAACTAACTTGATGTTATTACTAGCATTATTTAAATAAGTGCACAGTTACCATTTACCTTTTCAAACAACAATACACACACACACAGTAGCAGTAACAGTACGATTTTTTGTCATGCGTTGTGAAGTTACCTCCACCTGTTTTGTCTACAAGGTAATAATATTATGCTACACAGCTAGAAAGGAAAGCTGCTGTAGGTGTTTTTTCTAAAGGGAAAATACCCAGCAACATTATCAGTGATAGTTACAAGAACAAGGTTGCTTGTTGCTTAGTTAGCGGTTGCACAAACCAGTGATTTTTTTCTCTGATGATTTCCTCCCTTTTTCTGCTTGCTCTTGCTTCTCCTCGAAAAAAATGTAAGAGGGGATATCTGTTATTATATGCGCATATTATATTAAATGAATAGGTACCCATTTATAGTGTCGTGTGTGTTTGTGTGTGTAGGCGATGAAAACAACCAGCTCTCCAATAATGGGTACCACACACATTGGTGGTGGTGACGACGACGGTGGGAATGAGAACACTCAGAACAAAACAGGAGAGCGAGAGAGAGAGAGAAAAGATTGCTGGGGATGTTGTTGGTTTAATAATGATGCTGCAGATTATCTGCTTTTATTGTTAAAGTCGTACCCAGAGGACTTATTTTATAAACAACGCTGCTCACTGGCAGTGCATCTATTACTGCTACATTTTAAATTACATTATGTTTCTTATTATTGCCATTTGAAAAGAGTAATGACGTGTTCTTAACTGCTTTGTACTTGCTACTACAGCCATAATACTCACAATAATAGAAACAATAATGGAGAAAAGGCTCCACTGCTAAAAAAAATGGCTTTTGGTGGTCAGCAGGAGGAGGAGGAGTGTGCATTAAAAATAGTAATTACAATCGCAGCGTCCATTTCTTTCTTTTTTATTATTGTATGTGATTGACCACGAGAAAGAAATAAAAACAAAACGAGAATGTTATGTCTGTGTTAGGAAATGCCAGAGACAATGACCGTCAAAAAACTGTTCCTTGTCAACTCTCCTTATTATATTCCTTGTTTTTTTTCTCTCTTCTTCTTCTTCTTCTTCTTCTCTTAACAGGGACTTATATTATTTTAACAATGAGTTT
Organism: Callyntrura sp. NNG-2020; assembly: GCA_027744055.1. NCBI lineage: Eukaryota > Metazoa > Arthropoda > Collembola > Entomobryomorpha > Paronellidae > Callyntrura > Callyntrura sp. NNG-2020. The sequence goes on along the minus strand of JAHZNE010004356.1, from coordinate 10,069 downwards.
TATAACTGTCATTTTAAATTGAGGCGGTGGTGATGGTGCAATGGCCCGTTAACAAATAAGATAATATATTACTTTTTTATTTCACTGCTGCGTTGTTGAGGTACTGCTTGGTGGAAGGAGGATAAAGGGTACTGTAGTTTTGAAGAATGACTCTATGAAGGCTGAAGACCACAGCAGGTACACACATATTTTTAAAAATAGGGATTGATGATGACTTGAATGATATCTGCTGACATTTTCAAATTCGTTGGTGGGTTTTTTTTTCTCGACTGCCTACAGTACAAGCAGAGTTCTAAGAAGTGGTATCAAAACCACAGGAAAAAAGGAAAGCGTTTTTTACGGAGACAAGTCAATCCAATGAACCGTTACATTAATATTTTTTCGACGATCTTTTTTGCCAAAATCCCCCCCTAAAATATGTGCAAACCTTGAAAAGTGATACACTCACAGTGGGAAACTATTTTATGAGCGCGTTATAGGTAACATTTTTTGGGATATTGATTGTACTTTGAGCATTTTTTTTGCACAGAAAAAGGGAAATTTTGTTACTTACCACGAAAAACTAATTTCAGTCAAATTTTAATCGCCATATCCCTGCCATGTGCCACAAAAGTAGACAGACACGATGATAAAAATGTACTCCCAAAAAAATTGCGCTTATTTAGTCTTAAGCCGTGGTGGTGCTGGTGGTGGTGGGGCTGTTGTTGGTGAGCCAGAAGAAATTGAAATTGACACGACCTTATCATCAGTCGATGGATTGAACACAGAATTTTATCATGACTTTCCAATTTGTAGAGTCATTAACCGCCACGAGAGGGATTGTACTGCACATGGCAAAATGTGGTTTGGTAGGAGGATGGATGTGAAGGCTGCCACACAAATCTGAAACTGGTATCAAACAATAAAAAAAATCTTAATCATTTTTACTCTATTATTGTTGCATTGTTATCACTTTTTGTTAGTTTCTTAATTTTTTTCTCTCTCTCTGCTGGTGGTGTACATTGGTATATATATGTGTGTGTGTGCATTTGTGACTAATGAACAGGTTCATTTTGTACAGCGTTGGCTGTGAATTACATCATCATCATCGTCAACTCCACAAACTGTGCCAAAGTTCACCTTCCAACTAGAATACAGCGATAGTGATACAGGATTGATATGGTGTGTGGGATGAACCCTAATTTATCTTAATCGTATTTGTTTTGCCCATTAAGATTATTGAAGAAACGACGTTTCAACAACACTTTTTTTATAACGGCTTTATTAATATTGATCTTCTCAGGATGCTGGGTTTCAGCAGCAACAGAACAGAGGATGATGATGATGATGATGATTTTGAACCTCTCGTGCTTCTCTTAAACCTAATCAAGCATTTTATCAGATCCTGATAAGAGGTTGTAATGCATTTTTTCTGTTTTTAATTTTTAATACTAAACTTAACTACTGTAAGTCATCCGTTGTGGATGATATGCCTCGTTCTGACGATGTCGGTGTTTATACGTATTGGCGGTGTTGGCTCCTTGTTGAGGCTTAAGTGCTCAAGGTGATATATTTTGTACACATACTGCTTCTGGTGGTGCTATACGCCCAGGTATACAAAAAGACGTGGTATTTAGTTGGAAATTAAAAATCGTGCAAAAAATACGCCATTATTTTACTGGTTGACTTTAATCGTAAAATGATGATGCTGTGAGGTGACATTGACACACATGAATAATCTGTCTGGTGCTGCTGTGCCATGAGTCATTTGTTATGCAATCTGATATATAAAAAAATAAATAGCTGGCATAACAAATGTACGAAAGAACCAACCATTTCAATGGTACTTGTTATTATTATTATTATTATTATTCCTACGGAACAGTAATTTTTGCGATTGTACAACCATTCTTCGTTATCCTCAGATCATATCATCTAACCAGTAATCACGACGATAATAATGGGAGCCCCGCTTTTGACTGACATTATCAAAAAAATACATGCCTACATAGTACAATGTTATGTTATTTCTGTAAATGTCAGTCAGTGTCAGGACATTAAATTACGGCAGACTGGCATCCATCCTACTTTGAAAAAAAAATTCAAATCCGGGAATCTTTTGTCAGTCATTGTTAGCCCGCTGTTATTAGTAGCGCTAAAAAGTCTTTCTTGAAATTACAAAAAAGAGTAATTCCACTTGTCTACCGATGTCAGTGCCAAGGTAAGGCAAGTCAAGTGCTGCTGATGTAAGAAAATTGCATCCTTTTCTTGTGCACTCTCCTCTCGTTACATGAAAATTGCATAAAAAATTAATGCACACAATACAACTTTTTTTTAAAACAAGCCAAGTCATTTCCGATGTTTGTCTACCCCCGCAAAGTAGCCAATTTTCTGAGAAGCTCTGAGTCTTATTATCGTCATCATTATGGCCGTTTTAAATCGTGAACGTAACACCTTTTGACACTTTACCTGTAAACAATGTATGACTAAGCACGACAATCTACTATTAAAAGCACATTTTCCTTCGTATATGAAATTTTCAATGTTAACTCCACACTGAAATTCACATTTTTTGGTAGTTACAAAAAATAAAGAAGCATTACCATATCCGCATTAATGCACATCCAACACTTGTTAAGAAATTTTCAACAAAGCAAAAATTGCAAAGTTACATTTAAAAATACCAATATAACTACGCTTGCAACAGGTAGTTATTATGATTGTGTACTTTTTTTCAAGGGTACAACATTTTTCCAGCAAATTTGCAAAAAGAAATCACAAGGCAAAAATGTTCAATGTGAAACCACCACACAAAAAATGCTGTTAAACTTTACGTAAGTAACGATCTATTAATTCAGCTTGTAATAACAACAGCCCATGTAAGTGTTAGCGCACGTGTCCGTCATGATTTCTAGTTTAATAATAATCGCTATCCTTACAGTTGAAAGTACAAGTTTTGCGTGCGCCACGTTTCTTTTACATCAATTAGGTAAATTAACTACACGTTATACGTTGTACGTTACTACTACTACCAGCGCTTATTATTACTGCGTGCATGCAACAATTCTTTTCACTTTTTTCGACTACTCCTTCTTTTGCGGGTGAGAATTAAAGATAATTTGGCATCTACTAAAATCACTCAGCAGCACTAATAAGCTTTCCATAAAAAGGGAACGCAATATGTCAACGAATTTGAAGTTCCTCCCTACCATACATCTACCTATAATGCCAGCGGGCATAATATACTTCACCATCATTCATCAAAGGATTACGCTAAACTCATTAAAATAATTACGTTTCCCTCTCTTTGCAGTATTCCTCATTAGCGTGTATTTTAGTAATATCATTTTTGAATGTCGTCTACCTGCTCGCCATCTATTGCACGCGTATGGCCTGACACCGTTTGTTCCCCTAAGTGTTTAAAAAGCATTTTGCCGTCAAATTATTCCATGAAGCTTATTACGTTGTTGTGTGTAAAGTCAAATGTCAAATCTTGTTTCTGTGCTGCGGAGGTGATTACATTATTTCAGGGAAAAACATACGCCAAGACCAAGACCACCACCGTTGCACCCTTTTGAGGTTACCGTGTAATATCTTCTGTTGCGAAATCATCTTTTGCTCCCCCATCACACATAAGCCCACAACTCTCCAAAACACTTTTCTCTCGCAAAATCTAGAGCATTTCCATATTTTCTACGTTGACGTCTACCGTTCTCGATAGCAATAATAACGCTGCCACTTAGGTATTTAGTGTAATTAAGTATGACATGAAGCACGTGAAATATGAGCCCCAATATGCGTGATTTATGTCAGTCACAGTGACTCACTTCTTGGTGACTGACTGGCATACAAGTTGTAACTAGAATAGAACCTATGCCTACTAGAACCACAAATCCTAGTGGAATATATGTGATAAAAATTATGACAAGGCTTGTTAAAAGAATTGACTGCAAAGGCTGAAAACACATTTCACATTTTCTATTGAACGGCCTTAGAAAATATGTACACCTGTTGCTAAATTACCAATGCGTACCTATTAGAACAACGCAAAATGCCTCGAATTATACAAACTACTACTGCGTACTTGTAACATATGTGCTTTAAAAGTTTTTACACACGCTTGTCTTCCTGTGTCAGTGTGCCAATAAAGGAAGAAATCCTACTAAATCATCAACTTCCCTCAGATTCTGACATTATTCACAATTTTGCCATTATTTGCACAAGAGTAATGACAAAATAATAATTTTTAGCTCCTGAAAAATCTTCCGGAGGGAGGAGAAACACAAATTAATTTATAACACAACATAATGCCTTACTGTTAATACTATTGCTTAAAAAAAGAGTAACAGTAAAACAGTTTACAATTCCTCCTTGTTGAAGTCGTGTGAACAATTATTAGTAAAAGGAAATAATTAAAAAGTGCTGCTGTGTGTGAGTGTATTCTCTTTTCTAGATATTATGATTATTGGCGTAAAATCTGAGACCCTGTCTTCGTTTTGTTTAAACACGAGAGTATTTTGTAGGTTTTTGTGTAATAAAAAGTGTGAATTGAGCATGCACGCCTCAGAGAATAAAAACAAAAGTTTTTTTTCTTCCTTCTACTGTACTAGTAGTATTACTACTAGTGCTACTACTCCTGCTACACATTATTCTTTCTTCCTCTCCATTCTTCTCTTCAAACACCTGTTTTAACAAACCCTTCCTATTTTTACGCAATACATAATAGCACACTAGACAATAGTTCAATAGAAGACAGCAGAACAAAACAGAAAACAGCAACTTGGGTTTCAACTTGAAATTGCAAAAAAAATCTAGAAGCTGATTTTAATGGAGGAAAAAAACGTGTCCTTTTGTTTTTCTTTGGGTATTGTCTTTTTATGTAAAATAAGAAGTCAGCATAAAAAGTGCACTAGATGTAGAGGTATCACAACACTAATTTACCTTCAGAGAGCTAACAAAACTGTAAGTGTTAAAAATGTGTATAACTTTGGCTAATATCGATGATGATGAGAAAATGAAAAAGAAAACGATGTTGGGACTGTATGTACATCAGGCAAGATGACAATGGATGGCAATGACAAATAAATGCTGGTATTTCCTAAATATTTGCACAGACGTAAGAAAAATTAATTAGAATGCTGATGTCAAAGGGGAATTGATTAGGACAGTGTGTAATGGAGGAAGGGACACACAAGAAGTTTTCAGTGTATCAATGGAATAGGAATAGATTTAAATCGGAAGCTCGTCTTTTTGGGAATTTTTCGTCAGTATAGGAGTTCAACTGACCTGACATTAGAAACTAGCTAGATTTAGATTCCAAGATATGGCACCATTAAGCATATGGCAGTGTGTCCTCTTCGGTGCTCTTAATTAAATGAGGTAAGTTTAGTTTTCAGGGATTTCAACCGATCTAAATTTGATAATACAGCACGCACACAAACACATAATTATTTTCCTTTTTCATCAAATTCCACACAATTACACTCTAACCGTTCATGCACAACTTCCTTCTGCTGTAGTCTTGATTACATTTTATTTTGTGTAATCGGCTTTAAACTTTTTCACAACAAGTCGTCATTTAAAATGTGCTATGTAGTTGTGGTTATTTGTTCAATGCTCTCATATCAATTAAAGCGTTTTTATAAAAGTCAAATAAAAATTCATTGCTATCGTCGTGTTCTACGAAGAGATCCTCATTTTTTTTTTACTAAAGATGCTCCTGCTTCTACTTTATGAGATTTACTGGTAACGACTACAAGTTTACCCGTCAGTGACGACTGACGATGACGAGTTATGCGATGCACGTAATTTTTATGGACCAACTAAATTAGTGGAAACATCCTGATACGTCACAACAACAAATACAGCAGCTATATTGACGTCCATGCGTACTTGTGCAATATCGAAGCAGCCGAGCTGAAAATAAATGGTAAAGGTACGCTTGCGATAAGATGACTTTGCATCATTTCTGCTCCAGCAAGCACGATCCTAGGTGAACCGTCACCACCGTGAATCCCGGAATGAATTTACTATAAGGCACCAAATGTTAAATTACCAACATGAAAACAAAAAAAAAACTCTCTCATGAGTCATGACTCATCATTTTTTTCTTCAGCTCTTTTCATCATTTCTGATTATCTTTACTCTGCAGTATTTCAACCTTCGGGCATGCAGCGACATGGAAAACGGCAGGAATCTTACAAAAGCTTTATTTTTTGTTCTAATTGACTTTTTCATGTTGCTATCATGCATGTTCATTATAAATTGATACTGAGCTCCGCATGTATCATTATTTTACCAAAATAATGGTACACACACCAATATATACCCCTCTCCACTTCTTTATTACTTCATTCATTTTCCACATATTACCGCTGTGTCTCCAACCTCCTCTAGCGAAACGGCGTTTTTCTTCGATCAGTTTAAATAATTCAAAAATAATGAGAATCAATAAATTCACTTCCTACATCGCCATTTTCCTTTCTTCTCTCTACCGCTCAACGTGATCATCATTACAGCAGCCGTTGTTGGCCATACGACTCAAAAATTACCATTTCGTGCCACTAATACGCCTTCGTATTGGCTACCGATGAGGTGAAGGTCACTTTGCTCCTGCCATCGCCACACAACAACGAAATCAACCTTACTCCTAGTTATTATTCCAATTCCATTATCTTCCTCTATCCGTCTATATACCTACTACTACTACTGTTAAAGCAATCAAATAAAAAGAATTCACAAGTGCGCCAGTAATCTGTTCATAACGTATCCCCCTCCCATGAAAAAGTCCCTCTGCTTTCCGGCATACGGAAAAGTGTGCGGTACACTATACTTTATAGCGGTTGTGGTGAAGTGGGAAGGAGGGGGTGGGGGTTTGCTGGCAGTAAACGAAAATGGTGGTGGTAATATCACTAATATTTTAATGTTATTTCAATCGCTACATGAAATCAAAAACTGATCTTACTGTTGATCGTAACGATCTTGGCAAAAAGTTTTTTAAAAACTACCTTTTTATCCCTTAATGATTTCATATAAAAGTGCTTCAAATTACAGCAGCAGCCTCTCAGCGCAATCTCCAATGTTCATCTTTCCTCTCAACAGCTTGTGTATAACGCTCTACTGCCGCTACATTGCTCTGCTACCACATATTCCTAAGTAGGTAGACTCCCCCACGGCACTCCCGAGATGAGAGAAGGGTTGCGTTAAAAAATTCCCTAGTTGCCTATTGCGCATTAAGACATTGAGTCACTGTGTCTATCAGGGTAACTCAAAATACAGGAACTAAAACTAAACTATCTTTTCTTCACGAATTCATCTATAATTCACCTACATTTACAACATTAGCATTACCTATATCATCATCACATATTTCGCAGTAAGTCGTGAGTCCACAGCAGCGACATGGTCACAGGTGCTAGTATAAATGTACTAATCCGTATAATCACTCATTTTCTTTTATCTTTTAACTCCATCGCCTTCAATTTTATTAGCATTTTCGACAAATAAAAAAATTATATCTTTTTGTGTTATTTTTTTCTTGGGCTCCTACCACTACCACCACCACTGCTGCATAAGCGTTCCTCTCTAAAATACCTTGATGCTTATCTAAACGTCATATTCTTCCAAAAAAATTCTACCTACAACTTATTAGTCCTTTTTTTATCTCCAAAAATTCAATGATTAAGATTCTTGCTGGGTAATACGACTAACACAAGAGTACAACAAAACTACACGTACATATTGGTAATATAATGAATGATAACATTTTTAGTAGACACTCAAAAAATTTACTCGACGAGGAAAATCCAATTACATGTGGCAGTTTAAGCATGCCATGTTCTCTTGAGTACTACTGTGCTGTTAAAAAAATCCAAGGACTTTACCTCTTGTGAGAGAGAGACAGAGACATACACTGTTAAAATGTATAAGCGTGCCTAATCTTCTATGCAAATTAATGACAACGATAATAATAATTGAGCTACCGCTGCTGCTGCTGCTGCTGCTGTTAGAATTTCATAGAGGAGACCAAGGAACAGAAAAATAGCCTTTGAGGAACCCTTTAATTTAATTTATAATGGATCTTTAGATTGATATAGCTGCTCTATCATTAGGGCTTCTGTGGTGGGAAATGATGACAAAAACAGCAACAGCGATGATGATTATAGACTTTGGCAACCGTTTTCGTTTTTTGTCTTTTTCTCTTGTACCATGATAATACGCTACTATATGTCGACGTGACCGTTTTATCATTATCATCATGTCGTCGTCGTCGTTGTCGTCGTCTTCTGATGCTTTGCTTAAACTTGGATAGATGTTTTTTTATCATTAACGTTACTTAAGAGGATAAATTTATACATACAAACGCGCTCACGCACTGCGCAAAGAGTCGTCGCGCTATTGTGACCCTCACGTGCGTATTGTACGGTCATTCGTTTTATTTACAAAGACGACACTCCACCACTACCACACAGCTACATACAAACACACTAACTCTCCCTCTGTGGCCATTATTATGTCATGTTGATTATAATTGTTTGATTGTTTCAATTGTACGCTAATGGGTCTTACCTACTTTGTACTCTACACACAGTAGTGCGTACGTACACAGAGAGGCAGACCTGATAAAGGATTACGGGGGAATGTCTAAATTTATTATAATTTTCCATTAATTACGTTAAATCGCTTCCTTCATTGTAATCAAAACTTGTCAGGAGATAAAAGCAACGCAGGCATTATTATTATGCATTATGCGTGCGTACGAAAGAGAACAAAAGTGATTTGTAGTCATTTTTAGTAGGATTGAGACATTCTTCTTGATTGTTTGGCTGCTGGCGGTTAATGTTATTATTATTATTATTATTATTCTTATTATTGATCACTACTACATGTTTCATGTTTCTATTTCAGCTTTTAGCTAAAAAGACTTTTTCCCTGTCAAAAATATGTCATGTCACTTTTGTTTGATTGTCAATAAGAAAAACAAACAAAACATAACTAGACAAGTTACAATTATTATCATCGTCATCATCATCATTGCAGAGAGGTTGAAACGCTCGTTAATTAAGTGTCTATCCATTTCATTTCTAATGTTGTGGCATGGCATCATAGAAAGCGGGTCACCGTCATGATGTTTATACTGTACAAAAAGCGAGAGTGTATAAAAAAAACTTATAGACAAAGGCAAGTTTACGGCGAGTCGTTGTGCTTTTGATGACTTTGTTATTAAATGATTAAATAATATTGTAATCGTAAATAACCGTATAGAAAGAGGAGGAGGTTTTGAAATGGACAGGACTTGCGTGTGTCTGCCTGTTTATGCAGACGTGGTCAATTTTAAAAATAAAAAGTACATTTTATACAGTTTTTGAGTTGTGTAATAACGAAGGACAGTGTAGGTACGTACGTACGTACTACTACCACGTGGGCTTGTAAAAAGGGTGAGACAACTTGACACCACACAACAGAGAGAAAAGTTTTAACGATATCATCATATTGATGAGGAGTTACCAAATTTAAAATAATATGCGCTTAATATTAATGAAGGATATGCAATGCAGAGATAAAAATCGTTAATTTTTTAAAATCCAAGACAATAAGTCGTAAAACGGTCAAGAGCCAACAGAGCTGCAGCTGCAGCTTGCACACACCATAGCACTTGATTTTTTTTCCTGTCAGCAGCGCCCAACGAACGTCTTTTATTGTTCTCGCGAGATACTTCATAGACTGCTGCTGCTGCAATCGAATTGAGAAAAACAAAAGTGTCAGAAATTGAGCCCGTGACGATGACGACGACGAAGACGACGACGACTAACAAATGACACGCCGTTGTTGTTCTCTGCTGTCGTAAGTTGTTAGAAAAAAAGTAATCCTGACAATGGTCAAGATGAGGCAAAGTATAAAACTGATTAATTTTTGTTTTATCGTGGAGTTTGATTGAGCAACCCCAAGTTTATTTCAAATTTCATGGCAAACGTTGGTTGGATGAGGAAACATGAGAGAAATTTTGCGTTGAAGAAATAGCAAACGCTAAAAATGACTACTAATTAAGGAGTAATCAGCGATTTTATCTCAGAGTATGGTTACACTATTT
>JAHZNE010004355.1:3575-19725 GCA_027744055.1 Callyntrura sp. NNG-2020 | reverse complement strand
GAAAAAAATAGGTCGCTTCCATAATGCTTAAAACATCATGAAACATCCACACAATAAACATGAACTCCGTAGCATGAACGTACAAAAAAGGTTACAACCTTCATTTCGACGCCCTAATTATAACTCTCCGCAATATATTGCGCACTTTGTGCCGGGTTTATATTAGATATTTATTTGCGCACTGTACATGTACATATACCATTCCATACTGACTACTCCTGATAGCAAAGTGAGACAACGTGCATTTTTATCTGTTACGTACTAAGCAGCCGAGAGATAGACTACACGGTTTGCTGAAACATTTATCTCTGTCTTGAGTTGAAGAAGCTATGTTTCCTCCTCCTTTGAAAAACGGATTCTTCATGTCAACTTTACTTTCACGATAACGTCTGCTGTGGCTTACACACACATACACACAATGCCATTTTATATACGACAGCCAATAACAAGCCCGGGAATACAGGTAGTATTAGCACAAATAAAGGCACATTACCAAAAACTTCACTGCCATGAAACATTCCTTTTGAATTCTTTTTCTTACTAATCCAGCGAGGAAAGCAAAAAAATAAGAGTTGCGATACGCGGAAAAAACGCCCATGTTGTAGCACATAAATAACAGAAGTGTGTCTTAATTCATCCTTCTCAACGTGCTCTATTCGATTAACGAAAAATACTTTGCACACTAGTAAATTGATACGTTTACCTTCATCTCGACAAGACTGAAAGATTTCGAGAGAAGCGCCAGTCTACAAACAGAGAGAGAGAGACAGGAGAAGAATGGAGTAAGACGTGAAACAAAAAAAATGTAGCAGACAGGCAGGATAACTTACATTTATTGACAATAATGCAGAATGATACGGCTAAAAATGAAACATTTCTTCTTTTGCTCCCTTTTCGCTAAATTAAACAGTTTGTGTACACAAGATGCCCAAAATGATGAAGATAAAGAAAAGAACAGACACGGGCGAGGAGCTCTCACTCGTTCATTGTCAGTGCCAGGGAAGAACATCTTGTTGGCTACAAACAAACGAGCTGCTTGTTTTTTTCTCTCTCGCTGTATGTGTGTATTAAATTCCATTTTAACGTTTTTCCGTTAGTCTATTTACCAAACGTATATGTTTTGCGAAAAGAGAAAAAATTCTTTATTACGCACCATTAAGCAAACCTATCCGCAATTAAAATAATATAATAAATAATGTAAGGGGTGAAATCAATACGAATACCACCACCGTCGCCATTTTAAATAGTTTTCCAGATCGCGTGGAATCGTTCAACGGTAACAACCGCATTAATCACTTTCTAATATTCCACAAATCAAGTAGTTTATTTTTAGTTTGTAGTTTGACAGTATTTTTGAGAGAAAAAACGAGGAATGAATTGATTACTGCAACACCATCTAATTTTCAAACTTTCAAAGGAAGAATAATAACTCGTGTTTTCTTCACATATCCCCCAACTTTTATCAAAGAGCATCAATTTATATTCTTTTCAGAAAAAATGCAGGGGAGGTGTTACATCAAAGAAGATCAGAGATCCTACTACTGTGCCATCTGCAGCGAAACACCATTTGCTTGTAGAAACAGAAGGATTAACACAGAGATTGACTACGTCAGTAACTTTTCAGGAAATTACTACTAGAAGCTTAATGTTCTGATTGGAATTCGAATGCTGATGAAACTTGAGAATACGCGCACACCAAACAGAAACATTCCCCTCACATTAAGTGTAATTTAAAATCATGTAGCGTAAAAATACATATGTGTTGTTACCGTTTCTTCCCCATACTGTGCCATCTTTTGTCGCAATATTCGTCCATTCTCGTGTCAAAGGGAAAATAAACTTTTCCTCTGGTTATGTTATGGAATTGGAACATGAAAATGAAGTCAACATTACTGGAAAATGAGTCTTACCACCAGATGTGGCTATTGACAGTTAGCAAACTTTATTTGAACTTTTCAGGCCACATATTTATGCGGTTATTTTCACGCCTTTCCCATATATTGAGGGAAATGTGCGTATCTGCTCGCGCTCATTATCTGTATGCAGTTGTCTAGCGGTAATATGTATGTATTTCTGTCTCTATTTCTCTATTACAAGAGTTACAATAGCCTCCAAAAAACTAATTTGGCATACATTTTTGGGAAACGTCAAGTTGTATCGAGACTCAATGTAGGAAAGTCTACTACTACTACTACACACACCTTATTTAATAAAACATATGCCACTGTGCATAAAACGGAACTGGCAACGAATGAAACTGTAAAGATAGATGGAACTCAAACTATTGCATTTAAAGTACTCTTCCTTCTGGCTTCTTATCCAAAATTCCAACCTGGTTTTCCCCCACACACACAGTGTGTAAATAAATAATGCACACTTTTTGGAACGCCAGGCGAACAAAACTTTAAAAATTGGATGCCACCGGTAATAATAATATAAAATAGAGTGTAATCAAGCTGTTCCGGTGAAAGCGAGCATATTCTACCAATTTGACCACGACTGAAATATATGTGTGTATACATGTGTGAATCCCTATATTTTTGCATTTTTTTTCGACAACTGCTATTCCTCGCCTGTATTATTACTCTATTACTGCACATCTCCCTATATGTACTTCTCTCATTCATTGTTATACAATCGGAAGAGCAAATATCGTAATAACAACAATCACCGAGTTCATTTTCTACAGCTTTCACATCCAACTTGACTAATACAGTCGAAGTACAAAAGATATATTTTCTCGCTCACTCTCTCTCATTTCTATACGTCTCATTTTGATTGTTTCCCATTCTAAAATATACAGGATGGAAAACGTGAAATTGAAATCAAGCCGTCTCTCTCTCTCTCACTCTCTTTCGCCGTCCAAGAGTACACGCTCTGGCAAATCCACGATAACAAAAATGGTTTATTCACTCACAGAGAAATTTCCGCTCGGAAACTTCTACTTTCGTTGGTGTAACATGAAAAGAGAGAGAGAAAAAAAGTTACAATGCTATATGACGTCCTACACTAAAGCAAATATTAGCATTCATGCTTTTTCAGTCATTGAAAATGACATTCACCTATTGCTCTCCCTTGTATTTGAGTGAGTGAATATGTGATTACGATTACGATGAACATGCAAGCACCGATCCGTGTAGGAAAAGGCCTACTACCACTTCATTCCTGCCTAAATATATACCGATGATACAATAACTTTTGAATGTTTTCCCTCTGTATATAAGTACGCCATGCCGGTTCACGTTCAAAAATAATGGTTGCCTGATTGCAAAATGATGATGGCTTCCGGCCAAATTTTGTCCTTTATAAATGTAGTACTTGTAAGTGTAACCGTGTAGCGTAAAGTACATGAACAAATATTACGTATGCGACGTTTTTTTACACTGACACACAAAAAGATATTCTATACGCTGGAAAAAGGGAGATAGAGAGAAAAATTTTTTTTAAACTTATTCTAATTCTCAGCGAACGAGATGTACATTATTGCTTTCACGTTCAAGTCTCTCCAAACATCAGAGACGCAATATTACCTTATGAATGCCTATCCATCCTATTATTTCCCATTTGTCACGAATCGGAAAATTTATTTATGGATGAAGTCTTGTGTAATTTATTACTTTACTTTCATTCGGCATAAAAACTGAAGAATGGGAAGAAAAAACTCAGGCACTCTCACTCTTACCAAAATTGCTACTACACCTACTTTTCTCCCCGTCTACATCTCCGTGTAAAAACATGAAAAAGAGGAATACAAGGAATGTCCAACATCCATTTCTCTGTCTAACATCCATTCAGCAGTCCTACAAATACATAAAATGATATATGTCGGAAAAAGTAGTGAATTAAAACCGAAAGATCTTGTTACATGTCGGCTGAGAAAATGCTGTAGCACAAGTCAGGCGGATGGGTTTGGAAAAAAGTGGAAAGTTATGCGAAAGGCAAGAAATATGAAAATTCAATTTCTCTAAGAAATCTCCCTTTCCTCAGCTTATCCACTGCCACTACTCGGGTCAAACAAAAAAGTAAATGAGCTCAATAATATAATTTAATACGTAAGCTCATTTCCTCATTCCTATTGTACTTGATTACTGCTTCCTACACAAAAGCAAACTTTCATTTTTGTTTACACGAGATTATATGCTGTGTTCCGTACATGTGTCAACGTTGTCACTCTTTCACTTTACTTTCAGGTCTCCTCCCTGTTCGAAATGAGTGGGACGGCTGTTACGACGATCAACAGAAAATGCAAACAAAAATTTATGGATTTCATACCCTCACATAAACCATAATTTGAGACTCATTTAGAATACACGTCCTGTTATAATTTTATTTTGTGTTGTGTGTGTGTGTTCGTAGAATTGACAGGAAAAAATCATTAATTTTATTTCTAAACAGTTTTCCCCGCGTGCCTAGCATTTTTCGTGGACAGCTGGAAATGAGCTGGAACTCTACGTTTAGTATTTTTCTCATTTTTCGTTTTTGGTTTCCACGTTCCAAACATGAAATCCGGTTATAATTCATTCCATACGTCACCACAAACCATGCAACGCATTATATATGAGTAATGTAATCTATTCTTCTTAAATCTTCCGGGTTGAATGATTCCTTCCCTTGCCTGGCTTCTCTCGTTTTCTTTTATGTTGACATTACTAATACCAAGAATTATAATAGGGAACACACGCATATATGTCGAATTTTTTTTTCATTGGGAATAGAATAGAGATAAAACGTAGCCACAGAATAGATAATACCAATACCACAGTATAGACGTGAACGTAAACCGCCTGCTTTCACATGTCGGAATGCATAGAGCTTAACAATAGAGAGACGTTGATACGTTCACTGAAACATTTGCAACATCAGTTTGCTCTATCAACGTTATATATCGTGGCAGTCTGCTGCCACCATTAGTCCTAAAACATACGTGGGAAAGCCAAGAGATACCACATTTTGCATTCACCAATTCACCCCTAGCATGATAAAGATATTTTGCGATGGGCATATATCAACAGGAAACGGCTACTTTTCAAATTCTCATATCAGGAGATAACATGAGTATTACAGACAATATCTTGCCTATATTACATATTTTTATTACGTAACAAATGTTGTGCAAAACAACAAACATGACATGCACAAGGGAAAAACTTTTCTTTTAAATTGACGTACCCAAAACAAGTTAATGCGAGATAGTTAATATATGGTTACTCACAACAGAGGTTACAGTTACTGAAAACTCACACCTGAAAGAGGTTAAAATGGATTTACAATTGTACACTCCAAGCCAAGTGTAATCTGAAACGCCCCGGAATGAACAAGTTCATTGTAGCCTTTTTGGTGGTTTTGATTATGACTTTGAATCTTACGAAATGCACAGCCACGTATAAGATGGATGTTCGTAATTTTAACGAAAGACAGAGCTTTACTTATGTTCCCAGGTAGGTACTTGGTTTCACAAACAACGAAGGAAAATAACGCATCTAATACATTACAGACAGCATGCTTCGCCTTACTTTTTTCTTTACTGAATTTAAACTCATAAGATGGCATTTTCTGCAAACCAAAATTATGCTTTGGAGGAGATTCGGTAACAGTGGTAGTGGCACCAGTTGGGTTATAGCTGCTGCCTTTACTCATTTTCCTTTGCTTCTTCTCCCTCGACGAGACATCTTCAGGCATGTCTCTTGACGTCGAGGAGCTTTTACAGTTCGAAAACAACGAGTTCTGCGAAGAGGAGGCATCTTTCGGAACTTTTGAGTCGACAGTTGAAACTTCTGATGATTCAATTTCATCCTCCGAACATCCGGAAGAATCCTCCTCGTTCTCGTCGCTCGAGTCTGCTTCATCCTCTTCATCATCATCATCATCATCGTCCGCATCCACTTCAGAACAACAACTTGAAATTGTGTTAACCTGCTGCTGTTGAAGATTTGGCCGCAAAGATGTTGACGATGAGGTTAGCATATCCAATTCTTCAAAATCTTCATATTCCTCGGTTTCATCACCCTCATCGTCCTCTTCAACTTGCAATGGCTCAAACCCCAAAGAGTATTGCGGTGACGTTGCTTGTTTTCGAAAATCCATATTATAATAAAAACGTCTAAAAACCTAACAGCTTTTAACAGGTCTCTACTAAAACCTTTTTAAATTCAATTTGGGAACTTTAGCACCTAAAACAAATACGGAATACATATATAGCAATAGCACTCGCTTTTTATGTATCTACCACACCACATCCTAATTTATACGCTTTTACGAAAATCAGCTTTGTAGCATTAAGTTTTCGATCCAGCTCTCTTCTCAATAAAGCCTATTTAATAGAAGATTTCGATCAGCACTCATTGGCACGGCAGATTGTTATAATGGCACGGAAGAGAAAAATCTGGTGCTCGCTCATGAACGGTTTTTAGCCAACATCTTGATAATCGCCTCTCGCATCTTCCAAGTATTGCAACTTCGCCCATAACACATATTATAGCCTTCACATGGGGGAACATGTGTGTGCTGCTGCGTGCCAAGTGTTAAACCCTGCATCCCAAATTAGCATAATCTATGTACCTACAACAGCGTCAAACTCACAACAAACAATGCTCACATGTTTACAATCTAATAAATGTCGCCGACAGTCGAAAAACGTATATTAAAAATTTTTATACTATCTCGCTCGCTCTTCCTATAAGCACTTGTGCAAGCACTCTACACCTACTACTGCTATAAAACAGAATATTATTATTGGGACCAAAAATTTCCCAATTTTTTACCACGTTCCACTTATCTCTCTATCCCTTCTGTCTCTCTCTCCGTCTTTCCAAAATAGATTCAAAACGGCACAAACACAAATGTCTAATCGTTTTCCGTGCAAAAGATCCATTTTTCACATGCCTGTCTGTCATCTCTCTACAGAACAGACATCTTTTATACGTTGTCTTACAGATGACTGACACTGACACATTTACACACAAGGATTCCCCACAAAAAATATTTTTTCTTCTTCCTTGAACAATCCCAACTCACACATTGTCAGTATCGTATATTCCAAAGGTTACACAACTAGCCGCGTGCGTTAAGCGTCAAGACACAAGAATCTAGAAGAAATATGTCCCCGAAATATGAGAAGACAAACACATTTTTCGCATATTTGACTACATGACTAGTGTAGAATTATGAGTGCACAGCGGCAGCACAGAAAAAAATTATTATTATGCAGAACAAAAATCGTTTAGATTCCATCAACCGTGTTGCAGTTATGAAAGCAGTATGCGTTTGCGTGCTTATTACAATGAACTCAATGATTGTTACCGGCTTTGCAACTTCCGTTTGAATATTAATCACTCCACTCGTCAGTCACAATAAGAAAAAGCACTAAAGCATTTAACCACCGCGAACAACACAATATCCAAATTACTCTGTCATTCCAAAGTAACCTAAATTTTTCAGCTGTGTTTGTAACAGTGTCACCAGTCACAAGCAGTCAGAGTGAGAAAATCCCATCTAAATTTTGAAGTTGCCGACATATCTATCACCACGCCAAACTATGTATGTACGTTTTTATATTACGCGTGTAGTAGCATCATCGTCATCTCATCTCCTTTGCCAACGATCATTGAAGGCGATAGAGACGTGTGAAGATGATATGAGATGCATTCCGTTCATCGTACGTGGCCTTAGAACCTATACACGAATAAGACGTTCTACTGTCATTTCAAACGGTACAAAGTCGACGACGGGAAACCGTGAGAACAAACACGGCAAAGGATATATTGTGTAGTTCCAAGGAAAGAATAAACTAGTAGAGAGAGAGTTTCGAATTCAATAATAGCACTTTCCGTCAATAAGTATACCTATAGTTGTGTGTGGGCTGCTGCTTCGATTCTCTACTTCCTTCCTGCCACGACGACGACGCAACTGGTTACCACTTCGTTACCACTACTCATCCTGCAAGCAGCTCCTTTAGACTACTACTGCTAAAGGAGTGATGCAACCGTGAAATCACACACATATATATTCAAACGAGGAGTAATAATTACAATCAGGCACAATTAACCAGAGGAACGCTTCATTTTCCCTTCATTTTGAACTTGTGTGGGGTGCGCACGGAGAGAGTTGGAGGAGAATAAAAACAGCAGCTTTGCTGCGTCTCAGACCACATTGTGTTCCATGATCTATTTCAACAGAGCTGCGGTGGTGCCGCCTTATGAATATTATGAATTGGGTAGGTACATATGCGCAGCAAACACAGGAAGGAAGGAAATTTAGAAATGGGAAGCAGAAGATAAACGAAGGGGAATAAAACAGATCATCCTCGTCAAATTTTGAGGTTGAGTAGAACCTCTCTCTCTCTCTCTCTCTCTCTCTCCCTTCCCTGATATAGTAATACGAATCAGTTGTTGTAAAACAATATATTACATACAAAATTTTAATCTTTCCGCTTTGAGCTTGTTGTACCAGTAATGGAAGTAGCCAGACACGCCAAAACACACAAACAGCAGCAGCACCCCAACAAGTAATAATGTGAGCAAAGGAAAACTGTAGCCAGAGATCGATGACGAGATAGGCACCTTGGCGCTCTTCTTAAAGTGATAACATGTCTTTGTATAGGTATGTATGCGCGCATTTAAACTGCTCCTAAGAACACGCGGTAATGCAACTAAAATTTGATCTGTTTCGTTTTCTGCTTGTACTGACTGGCTGACTGTGACTGCCAGCTTGAGAGATTAAAAGAGAAGGAAGGAAGTAGTAGTTCTTTCTTCTCTCTTTACTTATTTAACTTGCTTTTATGTGGCCCTCGTGATGATAATACAACGTTTTGTGTTCTGGGATTGCTTTTGCTTCTTTTATTTTATCTTTCCTCTCCAACAGACTTTGTTTCTTTTAAAAAAAATGCTTATGTGCACTCTCTCTGGCAGTTGTTACCCAAATAACTGCTCGCTTCTCCGGTTTTCAAAAAATCCATTTTGTCTCTATTTATTTTTGCATTTTTATTTGAAAACGTTCGAAAAGCACCAATAATTAAACGGGTACGTGCTTGGGCGTCTCTCAATTTGAGATAGTCAAAAGTGAAGACAGAAAACAACTTTTTCTTGCTCGACGACGACGGACAAGTAAAAGTATGTTACGCTTTCATACGAGATTGTGAGTTGTGATACGCTGAGAGTTTTCGAATGCACTGTCTGCTATAACCGTTTTTAGGAATAAACGTAGAGCAGAAGACAAGTAAAATAAGATGAATGTCAAAAAATTCAAGAGAAAAAAAGCTGAAAAACTAAGCTGTCGCCAAGATAGTGAACATGATAACTAAAACGGTGCATGAAGCTGACAAACCGGAAAAACAGTTGCTCACGCATTATCGATAACGAAGTATTTACATGACGAAGTACAAATGTAATTCAAGTTTATATGTAATACAGGGATCTCATTGAGCGCCGCCATTACACGTGGTGCACGAACAAAACGTGATTACTTCATTAATGACATTGGCCAACAAAAGGAGGGAATTTCAAGGAGGCCGAAAATGGAAATAGTTTCGGAAAGTCGGAGAAAATCTCTTAGAATTTAAATGGTGTCTTGTCTTTAGAGCAGGAACAATGAGTATCATTCTCTGCAGCAGCAGTAGCAGCAACAAGCCATTCACTTATGTACATGCATACTGCATCCAATGTTTAATTACTGTGGCAGAAGTCCTGTGGTATTTGTCTTGGAAGAGCTGAACCGACGGTATTTGCTAAAAAAAAAGGGGGGGGGATATGTTAGTGCTATGAACTTTTACCCGGTGCAAGCTATGCTTACTGTTTGTTCCTCTTCACTGGAACGGGGCACTGACAGACAACATGAAACTACTTTCAGAGGCGAGAAAGGTTCATTAAACGCTCCCAATAGCAGTAAAATGCAGTTTTCCTCTGTAGTTTCGAAGAAATTGTGTTTATTTTACGTAAAATGCAGTAGTAATATTTAGCAAACTCATTCATCACACAACTGCTGTAAGTAAACATAAACTTGGCTGGTCTTGACGATCTTTTTGGTTGATGAAAAATAAAATCCTCAAAATGGTCGACATAAAAACGCAGAGAAGTATTATTTTATGGCAAACAAATGAAGTAGTTAATCTTTCCTCGCGTTCGTTCTCAAGGGATATCATCGTGATGATGATCATTATTATTGGCTAGGTGTTGTTTACTTTAAATTTTAGGCACATTTCCCAAATTATAGGAATGACGTGATGCTGCTAGAGTGCAAGAACCACACACCATATTGCGTCAAGCCTATACATATCGACAATGTTGTGTCATCCATTAGTGCAGTGCAGTGTTGTTGCCCATGCCCATATTAATTCACGAGGCACGCACATCACCACACCAGAACACGATTCTGTTACCGACAACAGTTCACGTCTGAAACGTGATACTATCGGGGAAATTGAGGCTTGCAATGGCAAAATAAACGTCTCTTTTTATTCAACATAAGACAGAAAATACATCAAAATATCTTACGACACGTTTTAATAAATATTTATACACCCTTTCTAACGAGTTGTTGGCATTGTTGGCAAATATCAACACATTTTTATTTACATCGTAGTTTTAAAGGGGTTTTATAGTTATCAAAACATTCAATAAAAAGCATATAATGCTTTCTTTCAATAGCAGATTTGAATATTATGCTAATTTAAAATAAAGTTTCGGCGAAACAATGAAGAAGCAAGTTTTTATTCTGACAACAAATCCAACACAGAATATCCAAACAACTCAGCTCAGCTACTCTACTCTATTATACGTAACTTGCCATATATGCAATGCTCAGAGTTTAACCTCCTTTTTTTCTAATCCCAAATCCCACCTACGAATCTGTAAATCCGAAGGGGGTAAAATTCACATCAGTTCACAATTTCATGGCTATCCTCTAGTTCTGAAATCCATATGGGAATATTCTGTATACCCACCCTATTTTCAGGAAAAGCTTTCTCCAGATTATGTGAATTCGAGCAAAAAATTGAATGAACATTTCAGTATCTGTGGCAGTAATTGTAATGACATTGACATTACATAAGCATACGAACAAGGAAAACAGTTTTTAGTCATTACAACCCCCTTTAGATTCCTTAATCAATTTAGCAGAGGAGCACTTTCATTTACAGATGTGGTGGCGGTGTGGTGGTCACTCACATGTAAGAATTGTTTAATTAACAGGACAGCAAAATAGTTGTAACATTTTCAACCTCAATTCCGAACTGGCAGCCTTCAAACAGTTCTCAAACTGTGTGGACTCCTGTTACCAAACGCCATGTACCATCAAAATTGTAATTTTGTGGATGTGTACATTTCAGCAAATAAATTTTCAAATGTCCCAAGAGAATTTCATCAGAGAGTCCTGTAGGAACTAATTTTTTTTAACGAGGCATCCACCAACCAAAGTGAAAAGTTACAAAACTGAGTTAATGAAAAACCCCTTGTTGCCGAGAAATTAGGTAATATACAACTTTGTTGATTACAAGCATTGATTTTGCTCGCTCTGTCACTGCAGAAATAATGTTAGTTCCCTAGAGGCTCGAGTTGGTTTGGTTCTTGTAGAGAAAGGGAAAAGTAATTTTGTAACAGTATATCTTGTTGAAACATGGGATGGGGTAGTTGAGTCTCTAGAATAATCAGACTTGACGGTAGTGTGAATGAGATGAAATCATTTCATTTAATCTACACTTACACAAGCAGTATGAATAGAAAATTTCGAAACATTAGAAAGTAATCATGTCTGATATTGTTGATGCTCTCAACTTTTAAATATTTACTGTTCTCTCAATCGTACTCTAGTAATTTGGGAGTAGGGTGCAGCGCAAGCAATCTCAAAGAAAACAAACAGTCAAACAGTTTTCATTATTTACCGAGAAGCAATCCAATGATGACATTTACGAGTAGCTTATATCATTTTAAAAGTGGCCATTGTGTAGGAAGATCTAAAAGGATAAAACACACGAACAAATGGGAGAAGATGAGCTCTAATTCAAAAGAAAAGACGTATTTATCATTACAAATGAAATGAGAATATATATAATATAATCGGATTCGAAATGCAGACGTAATTTCAATTCAAAGTACACTTTTGTCATTTTCGTCTCAATCTCGATCTACCCTCTACTAACGGGAATAGCACTGAGGTTGAGAGATTATTTCTTCTCCCTATTTAGGTCAGGTTACCTTCATGTTCATGTTTCTTTCATAACCTTGAAGTCCAAAAAACTAGAGAGTTAAAATGTTCCGGCTTTCTTTTCAGTAGAATTTATAGCTCGTGTTAAAAGGACACAGGGGTTTCATTGAACAAAATTCTCCAGAAACATCTCAGTAACATAACATACGTGTTCTCGATTTGTTAGTCGTTTTTTCTACCTGATACAGTTCCGCCCCACAAAACGGAAGTTAACAGGCTTAATCTACAATAATATATATAATCATTGGAACCGTAACAAAATTTAGAATATTGTTAGAAAGAGAAACGTAAGCATTTCAGTCTAATCGTAATTCCAAGCGCTCCCATTTTTGTACGAAATGATTTACTATGCACAACCAAATCAACCTGTCTGATGCACGATACAAAACATTATTTTACCTCCTACCGCGCCCAACCCCTATCACATCCCGTTGACAAGTTGACATCAGGGACGTCAGGGACTACTACTGGCAGGCTTAAAAATAAACAGCTGCCAAGTGCGAGTTTTGTTGAATGTCAGTAAATTGCTCAATATTTTATATTTACCATTTTAATTTTAAAGCAGGTAATGAATATGCAAATTCATACATGCATAATTATGACTGTGCCGCTACTACTCAAAACTGTTCTAAATGCAGTTACATTGTATTTTATTATGAAACGTGTTTTACTCGACCCATTAATTTACCACATAAAATCCTGAATGAATTAATTAATATAAATTAATGCTGCATATTTCATGTTCAGCCGAACAAAATGTAGGTTTGTAAATACACCTATCCAGCCCACACGCATGAAGACGTTGTCAGTATGTCAGCATGTTAACATACATCCCCAATCCCCGCGTACACATTTTACCTTTTCTAATATTATACGAAGGGTCAGCTTAGCAAATGTCGAAAGAGTTTTTTTTCTCAAAAGGCCCTTTGTAGCGTGAAGTCATATGTCATGTCAGCAAAGCCTAAAAAAGTACGAACAAAAATCTTGATGCTAGTGTGAGTCATTATAGCCATAACTTGACCCATTTAAATTCCAGCCCAGTATTTCGCTTGCCTAGCTCTTTCAGCCAGAATTGAATTCCTTTGCGTCAAGACCCAAAGTACACGAAAAGACTGAAAAAACTTTTTTGTCCCTTCCCAACACATTGACGACGGACAACACCGGACACGTGTGTCCCTTGTATGGTGACGCGTGACGTTCCAGTCGTGACCCGTCCGAAGTTAGTTACGAATACGGACTTTTTATCTACTGCTGCCCATTGATCCTTCAAGTCGACAAAATTGTATGCCTAATTGACATTCTTCCGAGTTACTTCTCTCATATTGATTCAAAACCTTCGAAATGAGTCCAAGGTAATATACCATGTCATGAAGAGAGCGAAAACAACTACACAAGTCGAGAGTTTCTCCTTTCTTAAATCACTTTTAGCAAGATTTGTGCTTCTGGTGATGATCACGTCCCCTGGTGCGCTGAAGGTCACCTTAAATAACTAACCATCGTTATGTCCTTCTCCTCACAATGTGACAACGGCGAAAATAATTTAGTTTTTAGTTTCATAGTCAAATTATTCCAGTCTGCCTAGACATGTAATTTTATGTAGATATTTTCCTCTGAACGTGGTAAATTTACTTCCTGCTATTGCTACTACAACTCTTTGCACATTCATTAGTAGAAAGTAGACATTTCCCCAGCACATACAACCAGGGATTGTGACATATGCCCATATATTCTGGAATAGATAGGTGGAAAAATGACTTTTAAGCCTTATTTCCAGCAAAGTAAATGATAATGGCATGGTTTATTTCGGTAGCATGATAAGTCAAGAATCAATACTACTTTCGCAGTAGTAATCTGAACTTTCTGGAAAGTTAATATTTTCCTTGGGATTCCTAGAGTTAGTAAGTAGTAAGTACGTAACCACCATGAAAATTACTTTTCCTTTTACAACAAGTTTACATCCATTCGTCGTTACCTTGAAAGAGCCATAACTGCGACCTCTGTAATCACCAGGTAAATTCCAACAGCTAGTCGTTGTCGAGTGTACGTTGGATGGATTCACGGGAAACGTTGCTGCGGGATGAGTCCCTGAAGACGTGATATTATTATTATTACTGCCATTATTACTACTACTGCTTGGAACAACTCCCGTTAAGCTGCTTAAGCTTCCACCTAAACCCCCACATCTACTCAGGCTTCCATTTTCCTGCAAAAGTTGTGTCGTTCTGTCCAATCTCATTGCTGGTGACGCATTTTCCATCACCATTTGACTTGGTTGAAATGGCGACATTCGTCCCACTCGACTCCCACCTCCACCACAGCTAATAGTATTATCGTTGTTGCTGCCGCTACCATTCTGGGTGTCATGAAGAAAGTTTCTGTTGTCGACCATACCACAACTTCCACTGCCACCATTGCTGTTAGAGTTGCCAAATAGATTGGGTTGCGAGTTGTGCCCACCACCACTACTACCATTAAGAATATCCAAGTTGAAGCCACTTCCTCTCTCATCTCCGTGATTACTCAGGCTGTGGTCCAAATATCCAAAATTCCTGTCAAAGTACACTTGGGTCAACGGCCGAGAGGGTCCAATAGGATCCAAATATTCATTTGCTTTTAAGCGCTCATAGATAGAATCCAAGCTTGAAGATACCGTATTTAATAATGGGGATCTGGTAACTCGATACGACTGTTGTTGCTGCTGCTGCTGTTGCTGGTTGTAAAATGAGGACGGAAGTGGTGGATTGTTGGAAAAATCAGTTGTCAAACGATGGAGCGGATGTTGCTGCGGCTGCCGTGGAGTAATAGACCTTTCACCCAGTGTACCTGCATGTGGCATGTTTGTAATGGAGTTTCGTGGTGGTGGTGGACTGTTAAAGTTGTTGGTGATCAAATGTGGAAAGTGGTTTGATGCAGAAGCCCCACTACCAGTATCATTTCCTGTTGACGATGATTTGACAGGAGAGACAAGTGTTTGTCGGCCATGGTACTCCAGGGAAGGAGGGAGTAGAGGAAGGACTGACAAGTTACTTGATGAATGAAAAGGAGTTTCAACGGTAATGCAAGAATTCGTAACATTTACATTATTATTAGCGTTCGATGAACTACACATTGGGGAGGATGAATAGGGTACCACTGGATAATGGTAAGATGCGATGTCCCTGTTAGAAATACTGCCATTATTGGATGAGGACGATAATGGGTTGCATCCTCCACAGCTACTTTGGCTACCCATTATGTTAGTAGCACTGTTGATGCCACCAGTTGATAGATCGATATTACTACCAGATAAAAGATTACTATTACTCCCCAGAAACTCGTGACTGTTATTGTTATTACTGCCGCTGGTACTAAGTCCATTATTTAGACCAAAGTGGCCAGCATCCAAAGATCTCGTTCTGGCGTACTCTTTTCTTCTTTCCGCTCGCATCCGATTCGGTCGAGGAGGGCGAGGAGACATTGGGGACGTTGGAGTTGTAGGATTCTCAGCTTTCGACGATTTGACTTTGTTGGTGTCACAATTTGATGTTGAAGAGACATTACGGGCACATCCTTCTCGAATTCTGTCGGTAGAAGAGGTACTCATTGAACTACCTTTCCCGAAGTCTAGGTCATCCTCACCCAAAAAGTTTTCCCGACGAAGAATGTCATTCAAAGTTGCAAGAAAGTCCCATTCATCTGTCGAGGAAGAAGAAATCATGTCCGGTGTCGTTTTACACCCTCGGTAAGGTAGTTGTTGGCGGTGATGGTGTTGTGGAACAGGGGATAATATTCTACTTGGTTGCGGCGGTGGTGAAATCACCCGACATGGCGGTAAAGAAGCAGCGGTAAAACTTTTTCCGTCATTTCCTGTTAAATTTTCCTCCATATATTGACCTGTCATTGCTGCTTCAAACATGCGCTTCCTCTCCGAAACAGTCCCAGCAGAGGGAGAGTCTGAAGCTGATTGATTAGCACA
>JAHZNE010004354.1:0-50694 GCA_027744055.1 Callyntrura sp. NNG-2020 | reverse complement strand
ACAGGGATTTTCATACTACCTAACACACTACCTAAATCCTACATACTATATCATATATGGTTAGGTTTGGTTAGGTCATGTCATCCTAACACATTACCTAATGCGGTACCTCACATGACCTAACCAAACCTAACCCTATATGATATAGTAGGTAGGATTTATGTAGTGGGTTAGGTACTACAACTGTTTTTCAAGTGATTTTAAGCAATTATAGTTTTTTTTGGGGGGGGGGGGAAACTTGGAAAAAAACTTTAAAAAAATCAGTGCCCCCCCCCTTGGTCGAATCCAACCCATAAGCTATGGAGTTGCTCAGCTAACTAACTGTATTTAATGCAGAACTGCACGTCGGATTTGAATAATGCCTTCTACACTATACTTCAATTAACACCATGCCAGTGAGAAACATTTGCATCCTGTGGTGTGTGCTCAAGTTATTTAGTTATTCGTCAATATTCCTAGAGTAGCCATTGATAGTAGTACATTCAACAGTAATTTTTTGGCACAGACTGCTGGCAAGTCCTGTATTACTTCCATTCTCCTTGTCAGTAAAAACAGCTAAAGTCTGCTTAATGACGAGATACCCCGCTTTAAACAAGGTACATTTTTAAAGATTTAGGATAATCCCTCTATTCCATGTACCACTCAAACTAATTGGTGAACAACCAACATAACACTGACAACTGATTATATCCATTAAACACTAGAAATTTCCCGAACCCTTGTCATGGCTTATCCCTAATAACTTGTATTTTGTAGTTCAACATTTTCGTTTTCAAATATTCACCCCACCTTTTCTATTCCTTTAAACTTCACAGTTTTGATAAATGACTTTTGTTTACTTACCTTCTACGTTCCTCGATAAATTGCGTCGTAAAAGACCTTCAGATCGATCGATCAGTTCCTCCTACTTGGCTTGCTGTACAACAACGCTTAATATTGCCCCTTTTATCGTTTTCTGTTCTTCTCTTCACTTATATATTCTGCTGTATCACCATCAACCGTTAATTTTCTCCAACTGGCATTAAAATTTACACAATGTTCCCTTTCAACGCAGTTTGCTCCTCTACGCTGAAGTGTCCTACGCCCAACTACTACCACGATTGCCACTGACAACGGGGGAGTTTACGCAACCAATTACTGTAACTCCGTCGTGAAAATTAGCGAATTGATCTGGCTGTGTAGGTGGTAGGAGACTCGTGAATCGTGAACGTGAAGAAACGCATCACACTCACAGTCTCTCTACAAGTCCCAAGTACTTGAGTTCATAGGTAACAACAACAGATAGGAGAAGAAGACCTCTTCTGCCTCTGCGTAGTTTCCTAGCAGCAACAACCACGAAGATTGTAATTGGAAGATCTATCTCTCAACCTCAACTCAATCTCTCCCCTGCTGCTCTATCTATGTAGTAACAGCTCAATGCCAAATCCGTCCTGAGTTCGGAGTTCGGAGAAAGAAAGCAGAGAAGAGGTTGTTGGTAGAAAAGTGAGCTTGCTACCTTGACAATAATAAATACCTAGGTTGATTCTCCCGGATAGCCTCTTGAATGTTTTTGGGCAATGAGAAACTAGTTGGTTCTACAGTCTTTGGCA
Source organism: Callyntrura sp. NNG-2020 (assembly GCA_027744055.1). Lineage (NCBI taxonomy): Eukaryota > Metazoa > Arthropoda > Collembola > Entomobryomorpha > Paronellidae > Callyntrura > Callyntrura sp. NNG-2020. The sequence goes on along the minus strand of JAHZNE010004354.1, from coordinate 49,105 downwards.
AAATAGGCTGTCTCTTATGTTGTGCGTGGGTTCAGTCGAATCACCCTATTCTTGGCTTTATCACTAGAGATGTGTAGGGCTTCCAATTAGGTTTTTTTCCAGTTCAAGTATATAGTGTGTGCACTATATGGATTACCATCCATACTTGTCGATGGAACTTTATGTTTTACTGTTATTTTATGGAAGTAACTGTATATTACAGGAAACTGAAATTTGTTGAAGCGCGTGACAAGGACAATGTATGTATCGTCATCTAGCTCAAGCTCTATTTTGCTATACAATATGCTTGCGTGGGAGTATATGGACAGAATGCGAAAACTCCCGAGTGTTTTATAAGCTGTTAAGGTTGGTACTGATGACATGTCAATGTCAAATGTCAGTTTGACATGTCAGTTGTCAGGGATTTTACGTTAAGGGATTTAGAAACATTATGATTGGTCCCTCCCACCTCCTTGTATACAGCCATGTATATATAGCCTCTAACTTTTCAATTAAATTACTACGTAACCAGTGACTTTAAAAAAATACATGCCAACGTTCGAAAGAGAATGCTTTAATCTAATTAATACCAAATTTTCAGAAAAATGTTGGTGCTGTTTTCGAGAAAACCGGTTTAACTTGTTTTTATGTTATTTATGTATGTATGCATGCATATACATATAACGTAAAAATAAGTTAACCCGTTTGCATGAATTTTTTTAACAGTCACTGGTTATGTAGTGATTTAATTGAAAAGTTAGGGGGCTATACAAGGAGGTGGGAGGGCCCAACCATCATGTTTCTAAATCCCTTAAATTTAACATTATTGGATGTCATTTTGTCGAAATTGACATTGCCATTGACATCAAATTTGAAGAAGTGACACGGTGCCAACCCTATGAACTGTATATTATAATTTAGAGGTACTTATGAAGAAAGACCCATTTGACTTTTCCCTCTGCCAACGATGTAGTACTTCAAATGTTTAGTACAGACAATCTACGTGTTGGTATCAAAGAGTACGACTTTCATGATATATCATTTGTTGATTTGTTAATATGAGAACTAAATGCCGAGCAATTTAGAAAACGAGCAAAAACAATTGCAATCATGAACCCTTAGGTTAGGTATTTCATTCTTCCTTAGCTACAATGAAACCTTTATGATATGTCCAAATAGCTATACATTGTGAAGATAGCATATAATCAGTGAAAATTGAAACTGGATCGGTTTACGGCATGATATCTGAATTTATTTAAACAATAATATATAATTTATTAAATATTAATAGATAAAAGACTGGTGTAATATTATTTTGGGTAATTTTGTTTCATGCAGGATTTTGATTTGCGAAATCATATTTGTAATATATGAACCAAACAATATTCCTATATGTAATATTACTATTTACATTAAGGTGTTTTAGTAGTATTTTAGTCTAGAGAGGGACAAATGCTTTTTAATGATTGCTACGCAGCTAATATTCATTCTGTAATCGTTGACACTTTGTAACACAATAATATTAGATATAATTTATAACAATTTCTCAGTCTAAATTTGTTAGCTCTGGGTTCTCTGTCTCCCGTTATGGAGATGGAGATGACTGTAGCGCTGCAGTTTGTGTGCATCCAAAAGGTACTACAAGGTCCTCGCAATGCTCAACTCGAATGGAATGAAGCGCTTCTTCGATTTCTGATGTTGCCCAGGCCATCTGAATTTCAAACATGGAATAAGATAAATGTTAAATAGGTACAATGAATTTGATGAAACCGTACTAAGCATGTTATGACGGTGTAGAAAGTTAGTTATCTGAGAATTACCAAGTCCAGATCTTCTTGAGATATTAACTGTACGTTCAGCTGTTTTTCCGGTATCGGTACATCCGACAAGAGAAAATTTTGGCCGCGCAAGAGTGCTGGAGAGAGTGCTTGAACTTTTTGTAAATAATGTCGGCTGCGGTCTTGAAATTCTCTTTGGTCCAGCGAATGAGTGCCTGACCCCGATACGTCTATCATGGCAGATGCAGTCTCATGTAAAATTCTTGCCAATTCATCTTCTTGACCTCTAATTGGCTGACCATCCGGGCCAGCCGTGACTGAGGATCTCGAATCACTTTTAGAAGAAAGAGAAAACAATTACAACTCAACCACGCAATACCGGGTTAGCGATAATACTTGTATCAAAATTCCAATACAATCTTAATAAAACAATATTTTGCCATTTACTTACCTGTTAGGTACACGAACGACAGGCGTAGCATTACTAACTGGGTCCCGAAGGAGTTGTTGTCTTTCATTAGATTCACTTCCCTGTGTAAAAATTAATGTAAAATCGTCAATAACCAGCATCTTATTTCATGCAACCATTAATTAAAATAAAAAATACACTTTGTTCACATACGTTCGCATCATCGTCGTCTTTGCAACTGAAGCAGCAACCCATTATTTTCATAGTATTTTAAACTTGTGCACCAGAAAAAAAGTTTTTACGCTACGCTATTCTAACAAAAAACAGATAACTAATCCTATGTTAAAAATCACAAGACACAAACTACGAAGGTACTTGTTGCAGTAACATTAATAGCAGGTTTCTTAACAAGACATTAATTACAAAAATTAAAGGAAAGACACACCAATTATGTGTCGAAAAATTAAATATCCTCCTCCTTTTTCACCACTATATTATAGTCTGTGGCAAGCATTCAACCAGCTGATAAAAACGAAATAGTTGAAAATGTAAACAAACAACAAACGGACGAAATCGGGTGGGCCGGACTAACACGCCGACAGGTTATCTTGTCAAGTTAAATCACTAATCGGTAAGAAAGTCTGAAAGGTTGATAGGCACAGAACGATTATACGGCCCCTTTTGAGATTGCCCTGACCTGGTTAAGTTGAAAGACACTTTAAAACTCCCAAAGCGAAGGCGTGCCACCGCATAAAACCCATACTGTTAACGAGTTAATGTTTTCCTTCATCGTTAACTTGATTTTTCCGTTAAATGTTTCGCGCTACACTCCTAGATAAAAATCAACAAAAATAGTGTCGCATGACATTTCCGAGTGTAGTAAGCGTGGTGGGAGGCTGCGGTTTGCAAACAAGTGAGGAATCTATTTACAATACACGCACTTTTTTTCTCTACTTAAGACTCAACTTGAGTATTCTGTGAGTAACTCCTTAATCCGTAATCCTTTAACTACAATTACTTCATGGCAGGGAACGAACTCAATCAAACAGATGTGTAAAGAGAAGACGGAGTGAGAAATCACCCAGTTCTAGCAGTTGGGATCTTCTCATCATCTTGTGTGTTGTGTACACGAACACTTTTCGTTACTGTATTATTGCAAGTGTACAACATCATCCCGATTCAAAAATATCAATACATCATGTGAAAACTTCAAACAAGATAACGCGAACATGCACAATACGACACAAGACAAGTTACACAACAAAAGCGAGAGAGTAGAAGTAGAACTGGCTCTCACAGACTTACAGCGCAACAAAAAGCAACTAGTCTTGTCTGTATAAAAAAGACAGTCAGTCTAGTGTCACGTTTTAGTTAAGTGCTCCCCTGTGTCGCATACATACATCTCATCTGAATTTTTTCATCCGAGATGGCGGGTCCATCCATCCGAAATTTGGGACGAAAGAAAATCTGATTTTCATGTGCCTCATTATTTCCATAGACGCAATTACCGAAATTTCGGTAGGAAAAAACCACCCGTGATACTAGACTGCACGATTCTCTCCCACAGCGTAGTGTATACACACACAGGTATCTCTGTTTATAAAGTTTGTATAATGTTTGTCTTTTTATGCTTCGGGTTATGCAATGTACATTAGTAGGTATTGCAATATTCATGGAAAGCCGACGAGAGAAGCACCATCCACTATCTAGCAGTCGTCATTCATTCCTACACAATTACTGCATTGTTGGCCTGTTTTTTCATCGTACGTTTTGCTAGTTCTGTTTGCTGCTGTTTCGATGTGAGATAAGCTGACCGAACGGTACATTTGACGATTTCTGTATCAGAATCAAATTATTCTACACAGCAGCAGCACAGCAGCAGTAGTAGTAGTAAAGCCCCAAGACTTTTTCAAAGCATATCATCACGATTCTCATGTGTCCATTTACCGTACACTAGCAGCGATAAAAGTTTGTACGTGAAATTATTACCCAGCAGCATCACTCAACTCACTGCATCACAATGCCTTGAATCTGCAAAAGTACTTTACGTGTACGACGCGTACGTAACATTGTAAAACGCCTTCCTTCAAAAACAGCATTTCATGATTTCAATGAGCGAGTCAACAGCATCACATCACATCCCATCTGAATCATAATAATAACTTGTGCATCAACATTCATCACTTCAGTAACGTACATGGTCGTACATATGTGTTCCACCACCTCCACTCTTTCCTACCACGTACACGATAAGACATTCGCTACTAAACTTATTATGATGCATTTTAATTTAAATTTTGCTTTTTGTACCTTGTACTCGTACTATACTTAAAGTTGTTGCGGAGGGATTAACTAACTCCCATGGTGTATATTTGTCGTCCAGATTTAGGTATGTACTACTTGGAAAATTTAATCAATTTGCTAGAGTAGTTCCAGTTTCATGCGTTTAATCTAATAAGGTAGATATGTAATGTTAAAGGATTTTTGGTTGATCTGCATCAAGTATATACTAGATAGTTTGAATCGGTTTCTTTGTTGTTTTATTCATCTCCAGTCAATCTATCAAACCAGTCATTTAAAAGTGAAGCTGGCGGCTGCGCCCAAGAATATATAACCTTTAACCTACTTTTTATCTTATTTTTGTTCTATAGATGTAATCGACTTTTGTTTGGAACTTCTTCTTCCGATATATGAAAACACGCGACGAGGGATGCTACAATGAAAAAATAACGACGAATGGGGGTTGTAATATAAAAGTATTTATTTTTTTTACCCTGGGGAAAGGAATCGTGATTGTGAATTGTGTTTTGTCGGTGTTGTAAACTTGTCATCGCCCAACAAAGGTTTGACAGTTTTTTTCGAGAGGAACAACGCCTGTGAACCGACAGCTGAAGATGAATGATTAAACAGATTAGCTGGTCACTAGCGAATAGCTGTGATGATAAGTTGAGTGTGATGTGACCGTTACCACAGTAAAAGGAAATAATTAGTGTTGTAATGTATGCAGTTGTGGTTTGTTTGAGCTGGTGAGTGTTTCAGTGTTTGCAAAGCAAATAAGGAAAAAGTAATAACTCATGGATAAATAATAATATTTGGAAGAGGAGAATGTAACACACAGAATGACTGGTGGCCAATAAAAAGCAATAAAAAGTAGTGATATTAAAGAGCAGTGTCCAAAGTAGTGAAGTTCAGTGGAGCCAACCGTTTTACTTGGGCTAGGAACGCCGCATCTGCAAAAGGTAGTAAGTCAAATTTAGGTTAAAATTGTCATTTGTCATATAGTCAATAAAGACAACTATGTAAACTTTAAAAAAAAACGACGGCGCCTTAGGATGTTCACAGTTACGTACGTGTATAGGTACATGATAATGTTCGTACATAATAAAAGTAATAGGAACTTATAAGTATAAATAGATAGGCAATAGACGGTGTACATATAGTTAACATCTGTAGTTACATCGAGAAGCGAGATGAGATAAGGTGGCGTTGTAAAATTTACTACCGTACTCTGTACTATAAGGTCCCTAAACTGTTATCGTCCCGGCCTTGGATGAACACTGACTGTCAGTAGCTAGCACATAAAATATTTAATTTCAACTTAATTAAATGATACAAGGATAATTAAATTGAAATAACAACGACTGCAGTTTCATTTACTCAACTAATTGCTTGCTGTCTTAAAATGTCTTACTACGTGTAGGCTACGTTACGTTCAGTTTAGTATTTAGACTTGGTATAAAAGTTTTAAAATGCATTTTTGTTTTCGACTGACGTTTCAAATAATTCATCCAGACAGAAGTCTGGAAAAACGAGCCGTATGTCTCAACACCCAACCAGAATATTTTGATTTGCATACCTGTCTAGGTTTTTAATTTAATAATCTCGTTTTCGGTTTGTTGGCAGCCGAAATGCTTCGGCTCTTGTTGTTGCAGCGACACACGGTAGTTTAGACCCTGTCTGATACACATGGTACTTCACGTTTGACAGTATGAATTTGTTGAAGTTCATAGGTCAATTCATATAGTGGCTCATTTCCATTCATTTTTTTTCGTACTGCTTTGCTTTTGCTACGTGTCTACTTCAAAACTGCAATGCAATGCTGAGTTGTGCGGACAGAGTAGCCGGGGATGAGCAGATGGCTGGGTTGGGTACATGTTACTAGAATACGGATTGAACATAAAATGAATTTATATTTTACAAGTGATACTCCACAACCATTATACTAAACTTATGTGTACCCATTTCGGCAGATATTTGGCCCTCTCAATATTTAGAGACATAATTACCGAAACATCCTTGTCTTGTGTGGGACTATGCTATGCTATGTAAATGGAATGTGTCAGTACAAGTTAACACAATTTATATACTGCATTGCATAAGCGATATATCATTTAGGAGGAAAATGCTTATTAACAGAACACAAAATTTCTACAAAATTGCCTATGCAGAGACAGAGATGTACCAACGATGACTTCAAATTACAACAATCCTCGCGAATTCTTAATCAATCAACCACACTAATCGTATTCACAGTACTCAATTTCAATGTTTCGTTGAGTCGTAACAATGAAATAGCATGATTCACAATCTATCAAATTTTTTTTTTCATTTCCATATTTAAATTTTTCAATTGAGGGGAAATGCCCGCCGGCGAATATTTTAAAATCTGAAATGCTGTGCAGAGATTTTTCCAAAGAGAACGAATGACAATTATATTGCCCCAGGGTTATTAATCATTTCTCTACATTATTGCCCATTGATATCCGCTCCGCTCCGTAAATAAATTTTGTTTTCCACACATTTCCGCGTCTCATTTCTAAAACTTTAATAGACTTTGTATTAATCATTGTGCAACTTAACTGAAAGAATCAGGTAAAGGAAGAGGAGAAAATTGTCATAAAATAAAGCCATAAACTGTCATAAACATACATGTCTAATTTACAGCTACCGATTTAAAACACAGTTTTAACTATATAGTTTTGCGATGCCATTAATGATCGTAGATTGTATTGTAGTTGTACTAAACGCAATATCCGTCATTGTCAATTGTATAGCTATTCTACTTTAAACTTTACTTTATAAATCACAATTCATTCAACAAGCGTCACACAATCCTTCCTTGTTGTACCTTTGTGTTTAAGCCTAACTGATTTCCTTTTCGTTCATTATGATAATTAGAGCATTTCACAATAACAGCACATTGATATATAAGCGACATTTGACAGTGTATAGCCAAGGCAATAATATAACTAAGATTAAACTGAGAAGTACCCTAAATGTGAATTATAGCTTGCTCGTGTGTTATTCATTCCATCTTTTAAATACTTTTATCCTTGGAAAAATACTAAACTTTTGTTTTGTCATCACACAAAATTGCACAGCTTGTATTTGCATTTTTTGTTGGCAACAAAAAACATCGTCAAGTCGAAAATATCAAAATTTTGCTGAGAGTCGAGTACATGCGTGGTTAAATGTATCACAGTCACGTTGTCTTTTTTCTGCATTGCTTTGCTGTAGCCGATGATGGCCGAGGTCAGGTCACCCTGAAAACCTACTGTAGCAAATGGCAGAAGTCCACTGGGGCGTCATTATGTGTACTGTATGGATAGCACTGAACTAACAGGGAACAAAAGACATACGGTAGACCTAAGGACCTAAGTCCACAAGAGTACTTGTGATTATGTATGACCACACTTGTATTATCGATGACAAATGGAATTGTTGAATTTCTTTTAGATATCTATATGCTGGACTGTCCCAATATGACTTGGTACCTTAGCATAAGGAAAAGTGTTTCTGTTGATGACAAATGGAATTGTTGAATTTCTTTTAGATATCTATATGCTGGACTGTCCCAATATGACTTGGTACCTTAGCATAAGGAAAAGTGTTTCCTACAATGTCTTTTGAATGAAACTCTCTCTGCATCACAACTTGAACACATGGCGTGAAACCACGAAATTTCAGGGTGACGCGATGCCATGTCGTAACCCAATTATGACGGTTATTATTGCTGAGTTTTAAATCATTGATTGTAAAAAAAATCCGCGATAATGCAGAGCTGTCATAATATTCTTTTATCGTACCATTTTTTCCTTATGTCCTATACCTTCGTCCTCGCAGGAAGATAATGTGCTATGTTCGCATATTATTCGTCACCACATCAATGTATATTGGTGCCCCAAGATGTTGTATTTTTAAGCTTTGAAGCATTTGGCTGAATTCAGCATGCTATCGTAGCCTATACTTTGCAGTAATAAATTCCTTAATCGCTCCATGGCCAAATGAACAATATGAAGGAACTTAAATTCCTGGTAACTCATGCAAAGTATTTTTTTTTCGTGCGGCGGTGTGAGAAATTGTTTTCATTAATCATATTGGTAGACGCTTGTAGGTATGTATATACCAAAAAAATATGGCTTTGCATTAATACGTAATCTAATCCCCACTATGAACAAGGCAAGGTAAAACTTAAATTGGAATGAACATATTCTGCAGGCGAACTCAAACAAGATTTTAGGTAATTGGAGTGTGCCTCCGTCAAACTTAGATGACGCGGTAGACAGGTACTTTTTTTACGTGTATTATGTCTTTGACGTAAAATTATCTTACGTCATTTTCGTGGTAAGATTTTGTTATATAAGCAATGCTGAATGTCCAGGAGTTCATTTCATTTGTGTAAGTTAGCAAAAAGTACAAACAAGCTGAAAAAAATAATTTTTTAATGCATCGATGTATGTGAATTGGATACTGTAGGCTCTAGCCAAGCTCTATTGCTAAAGCAGTTGACTTTACCATACACACTGTTTTACGTTATGCAATATGAAATGCAGCAAGTTCACGCATTAGCACTACATCCATTATCATTACTTGTAATTGTAACTTGATACAAATGAGTGTCTGCGTGTAAACTTACAAATTGTCAAAACGGGCATGCACAACTAAAGTTGTTTTGGGAATATTATTGTTATCGCGCTATCGTGTACACTATGTATTTACACATCTGACGAAAACGAAAAACGTACAATTTGTTTCACGAAAAGGATGAGATTTACAAATTAAGCACACACACACACCCCTATTAGGAGTCTATTATTTTTCGTTTAGCTGTTGAAGTACGTGTCGATTTTAGTTTTACTCATGTTGTCAAACATCAAGTGGTGTGGCAGTGTATAAAAGGTATGTCATTGAAAATTAAAATCTACACTTTGCTGACAGAGATAATAATTAACGCGCGTGTGTAGTCATTAAATGACACAAGAGACGAGGTACGCCGTGTAATTATATTGTTGACATATTCTTGTGTAGCATTTTAGGAACGAGGACACGACGGAAATATATACATACGCGACACGTACTACTATTTAAATTTTTGATCAGAGCATGTAACAATTGACCAGTGAGACCTTTCACAAGTTTCTTAATTGCAGAAATACTGAAGAATAGGGAGGCATGCATGTCTGCACTGGTAAAAATTGTTACACAGAATCATGGAAAATTTCCACTAGTTTTTTTGTACGTAAACTAAAACATATGTTAGTGTTTGGCTCGAGCAGCGGTTTGAAGCATTATTATTATTACAAATGCAAATTGCAAACAAACGTACATTAAACAGGATTGAACTATTTGTTTAGGATGCCCAAGTCGACTTTGTTTGAGAAGTAAACCACAAAATTTTTTATTCCGTTTCTGTCAATCACACTCTCGCAGTCTGAAACTGAGGGCACGTCAAATTTTAGTTTCATCTCCACCGTTAACCACCATCACTGCAAGGAAAATCAGATGAATTTATTTATTTACATGAATGATATGACATGCTCTCATTTCCAAACTAACGATGCCTGTTCTTGTGGGTACTAGTAGTAGAACACAAAAAGATCTGATGTCAGAATTGGAACAACTTGATTTACAATGGACTACGTTGCATGTATTTGTAAAGGGGAATTCAAATTACCGTTTGTGTGCATCTAACGTAGAAAAACGAGAGAGGTGTATTATTTTAGGAGATAAAAACAAGAAATAAACATGTCTCTCTGGAACCTATCATCACTTCCAATCCAAATAGGGACAACTTTCAATATGTGCATGTCAGACAAATGATACAAAAATTCCTTGCATCTCATTATTGTACAAGTTGTAAGATGTTTAGTGTCTTTAGCCGCACCGAAGTAGCGTTTTGTACATGTACCATTTGTATAATGCCAATCAAAAGAAACTGGCCGTACTGTTTCTAATACAAACCCACCATCTGTTTCGTTCTACTGTTCTACTATGTACTGACATTTGACTAACGTAACTGTAAGTTTGCCGAGTGTGCAAAGCACAAACGCCGGTCATGAAGACCGGTGTCGGACCGACAAATAGGACTTTAATAATTATGAATAGTGAAATGGAAATTTTATGTCTGCTGTAGCTCAAGTATAAAGCTGAAATTAATAATGTATATATTACCATTGTTTTATTTGTTCCAGATTGCCTTTAAGAAAAACCATGGCGTAGTTCATCAATTTTTTACTATAATATATCTTCATCGTCGTTTGAATTAGCTGGAGTTAATTCACGGTTCGATGGAGACAGTTCTCAACATGCAATATTCGAAACTCTATCAAGACAAGCGTACAACAACGTGCTAGCGTACATAGCGTAAGTAAATGTGTCGTCTGAAATAGGATATATTTAAACTCATTATACTTTGTAAGTAACAACCTCCATTATGCATTGATGCTGTGATGCTTACGTAAATGTTATACGGTCGCCGGGCTGCCGACAGGCATGGAACAGTGTGTGGTTGGGCACGACTTTGTCGCAAAAGCCGGAGGCGGTACACTGGTAGAGCATGTGTGATTAGTTAGGAAAGATGAAATTCGACAAGGGCACAGAATAGAACAGAAGACGGAGAGCATTGTAGCAGATAAAGACAGACAGAGAGAGAGAGAGAGAAAAAAAAGAATCTGCCGTGCAGCTAAATGAATATTAATAAATACGATTATCCAAATGAAATTATCATTATCGCTCCGTAAATGCTAATGACGCTCAAATTCCATATCTCAAACTTTACACGCTAGCCAGCAGAAACAGAAGACCAAAAACAGATACCTTTACAATAACTGCAGAAATGGCATTAGATTAGAGGACTAAATAATAAAACATAATACACAGTTGCGAGTGTTCATTTTGTCATGTCATTGCCTCGTCATGGTTGTGCCATGCCTAAATTCATGATTTCAAGTAGTGAGTAGTATACAGCTTTATCCATGTTGTTGTGAAATGATAATGGTTAAAAGTAATTTATTTGTTGGTGAATAAAGAAGAAAAGAGCTTGATAGGTACTATTGTTAACTTGTGTGGGGAAGATCTTGTTAGATCCCAAAGTTTTTCGTAGTTTCTCGCAGTAAGAGTCGCGTACCGTACCGCACTATACGAGATTATTCTATTAAAGTAAGTTAACTCTCTTGTTATTCTTGGTAGTAGTGGCTGTGTGTGTGTGTGATATGGTAGCTATGTAGTCTTGAAATGTCCGCCTGCCGACGATTCAGCAAAATACAGACTACTGCGTACAAGCAGATATAAAGGCGAAAGACAAAAGTCAGTGAGCAATTCATGTAGTTAAACTATGATGAACTTTTCTTTTGTCATTTTTCAGAATTGGTTTCAACTAGGGAGCTTACACGTCACACATTTTCTTTCAAGTCCGTGACGAATAAGCATCGGTTACAGAGAAGATGGGTCGAGGTGTAAAGCACTAAGTCTTCCAGAGAGAAAAAACATTATAAAATATTTTAAGAGTTATTTATATAAACAGTCGTAACCGACGAAAGGGAAGACGCATCTGTCGTTAAATGGTGCTGAAAACCCTATTTTAGACATTTTCTTGTAATTCGGAGAAGTAGATAGAGTTTCTGACATGAAGCTGCTCAACGAATTTGTCGTCCTATGGACGGTTGCTCTACTACTGTTGGTAGTGAATTCGGTAAATTGCCTGCCGTCAGGTTTAGTGCCTGAACAGCAAAAGAAAGATGATTTACAGAAATGGTGGGACCAAGTGTCAACAAGCTACCCGCGATATGATAACACCACCAAAATCTTAGAAGGGCTCAAGACTGACTACCCAGATATTGTCAATGTTTACTCGTTAGGGAAATCTGTGCAGGGAAGGGAAATGTGGGTTATAAATTTGAGAGCAAATGCCCCAGAAAGAAAGTTACTGCAGCCACCCATGAAAATTGTGGCAAATATGCATGGGGATGAGACAATAGGTCGAGCACTGGTTTTGATGCTGGCGGTGGATCTGATAAAGAAATTCACGGAAAACGACGCAAGGTAAGCAGTTTTTAATAACTTGCATTTAGCTTGTTCATTAAGTATAACGGACTGAGGAATTATGAATGGAGAGACAATTAGGAATTTTCAATAAAATTTTCAATAGGGTCGTGGAATTATTGAATGCGACTGATATTCATCTTGTTCCATCTGTCAACCCGGACGGTTACGAGGCAGCTCCAGAAGGTGGCTGCTCCCCCGATCCAGACAGGACTGGCCGGCGGAACGCTAACGAAAAAGACCTGAACAGAAATTTCCCTGATCAGTTTGTTGTTCGGCAGGATGATGATGAAGCCTTGATTAAGGGCCGTGAGCCGGAAACACTGAACATGATGAAATTTATTACCACAAATGACTTCGTACTGTCTGCCAATCTGCACGGGGGTTCACTTGTCGCGAGTTACCCTTACGATTCTGTTAATATGTCCATTGAGTAAGTTTTTTAGTCGCATTTCTGCAAAGTAGAAGTAAATATGCAGAAATCCATTTGAAGCTGTGATTCACTCTTATTGTGTCATATATTTAGACGTCGCCCCAGTTACAACGGCTTCGGCGTTGATAGCCTTTCACCCGACAATGACGTTTTCGTTGAGTTAGCCAAAATATACGCTAGGAATCACAAGACAATGGCTCTTTCACAGTTTCAATGTAAGGGAGACCCTTTTCCCGGTGGTATTACGAACGGAGCGAAGTGGTATAATGTTAGAGGTAAGTCATTGGTTAGTATTCTTCACATGTACATGAATCATCACGGAGATGATTTGCTTACTTTCCCTTGCACCGTATAAATAGGTGGAATGCAAGACTTTAACTACGTCCACTCCAATTGTTATGAAATAACTATGGAACTCTCCTGCTGCAAATTTCCACATGCCAGCACTCTTCCTCACGAGTGGGACATCAATAAAGAAGCGCTCTATAAATTCATCGAGGCAACGCACATGGGTATTCGTGGCATAGTTAAAGACACCAACGGAAACCCCGTAGAAGACGCTGAAATTATTGTTGAGGGTCGTGATCACACTGTCCGTACTACCCATAAAGGCGAATACTGGCGGCTGTTGGTCCCGGGCAAGTACAAGGTGGGAGTTCGAGGTGCACGGTAAGTGTCATTTTATTTTCATACTCATTGCATTAGCAAACCCATGTAAAATGGCATTGCCTCCTTGTCTGATCTTGGTGCAGCTCTTACTAAACGCTTTCTTTTGGTCCTCTTGTCACAATTAACAGATATGAGCAGATTCCTATGGTTGATATTGAGGTGGGTCCTCCGGACCTAAAGAAACCAATCATTTTAGATTTTACATTGACCGAAACTCCAGGAGGCAGATCGAATTCACCGTCAACTTTCAAAGCCGAATCTACCGCCATCGGTAACCTAATTTTGATCTTTTCTTTACTTTTAGTGGTGATGGCTAAAGTTTAAAGGTGTTGAAGAATAGGCGTTCGTTTAAAACTACTTTTTCGTATGTCTGTCATATGTATGTATATATGTGTAGCAAGTAGAAATATTTGCAAGTGTCCATTGCATTGGCAACTTTTTTTTAAGTCCCTCCGACTCTAATTGATACAGAATCATTTTGAGCAATATTTATTCCCACATTCCCGGTTACCACACTTTTTGAGATTATTTTTAAAGTGCTGACAACTAGTGCCAACAAATGAAATATTTTAAAGTATTACTTGAAATTACTTAACAAACTAACTAAACGTAGGTAAAAATGGAAAACGTCCCTTACAGAAGTATTAGAAAAGAAAAGAGAAAATGCTTTAATGTTAGTTAATGTTACATTTTAGGAATGATGAGCATTTATTCAAGCATGCGTGGTATTAATAACAATAGATAGTGTCATTTTTAGAGCAATTGATGAAGTAGTGTTATAATAGGTAGGTATAACTTTATTCTCAAAATCTACGAATCATTAATAATAACACGTAAGTCTGAGTATTGTAGTTTAACAATCGAAAACCTGTAAATAATATTTTAATGGTGGGGTTCTTTGCAATTTGGAAATGGGATGCAATAATGGTACTGTAAATAGCCTTACATTTAAATTCCCTGTACTGTCATCTAATTTGTATTTGCGTTGATTCAGACAAGAGGATATGATGAATACAAAATGCAAGACCCTACCCAACAAGTATTATGGGTTCAGTAACACGCCGTCTGAAAGACATAAAGAAATTATTTTGAGTATACTCAGATACTCCATGTTCGTTGCATGATTTTTAAAAAAAAACGATTATGTACACTCAATTTAAAAAAATAAAGATACTTGAAACTATTATAACTGAGGATAGAATACAATTTTAAAAATAATTTGCATTGCCACGTCGCGCGCGGCGAACGCGAACTACCTATTTGTACAGGGTGTGTAACCTGTGATCCTTCTCTCTGTCATCTCCGTCGTACAGTATATTTATTTCTTTAGTTTAATTTCAATTTGTCATTTTGCCAATCAAGGTGAAGTTACTGCAGCAGCTCCGTCCACGGTGGCTTTCAACCCCGAGTTTAAGCATCATGACTACGAGGAATTAGAGGCATTTTTAGTTCGAATGAACAAGGAATATCCTGACATTACTCGGCTATATTCTGCCGGGAAAAGCGTGGAAAATAGACAGCTCTACGTCATCGAAATTTCCGATAATCCCGGAAGGCATGAGCCTGGTATAAACACAAAATCAAATTACATATCATTCATTCATTTAAGGCTTCTTGGCTTGGCTTATTTGGCTTGCACCTGCACACATTTCAGTCTGTTTGACCGGCGGACAAACGGTTTGCGTCACACGCGGGCTTTTCTGAATGCATATGACTTAACTGAGCAACTAACAACATTATTGGCACAAAACACAATTTTTTGCAGGCGAGCCCGAATTCAAGTACGTAGGCAACATGCATGGAAATGAAGTAGTAGGCCGAGAAATGCTCATGGTGTTAACCGAGTATATACTTGTAAACTACGGGAAAAACCCAGAAATCACCCATCTCGTTGACAACACACGTATTCATATTATGCCCTCAATGAATCCGGATGGATATGAACGCGCTTCTGAAGGTAATTTCTAGACGAGAGCATTTAAAAAGGGAGAGTCAACGAGGGGATGATTTTAATTTTTGCGAACAATTTCTCCAAAGGCGACGAGGATACAGGGCGAGAAAATGCTCACCATGTGGACTTGAATCGAAACTTTCCTGATCAATACGACGGCTTTTTATCAGAGTTGTCTGAGGAGGACTCTCGTCGCTCCTCGAGAGAGAATCTGGAAACAGAGCCGGAAACGATAAGTGTAATGCGTTGGATAAAACAGTATCCGTTTGTTCTTTCCGCAAATTTGCATGGAGGTTCTCTAGTGGCAAACTATCCGTTTGACGATAACCAAGACATGAAGGTGAAGTACTCCACAAGCCCAGATGATGTTACCTTTCGGCAATTGGCCCTAAGTTACTCGAAAGCTCACAAGACCATGTCAGGGGGCTACCCGTGCCCAAAAATTTACCCTGATGAAAAGTTCAAGGATGGAATCACCAATGGCGCCATGTGGTATGTGGTTCATGGAGGCATGCAGGATTGGAACTACCTTAATACTAACTGCATGGAGTTGACTTTGGAATTGGGTTGCGTCAAGTACCCCCCGGCTAGCACGCTACCAAAATATTGGGAAGATAACAGGGATGCGCTCATTAAATTTATGCAACAAGTCCACACTGGCATCAAGGGCTTTGTCACCGACGAGAATAACAATTTACTAGGTGGCGCTCAAATTATTGTCGAGGGTGTCAAGCATACCATCACTGTCGCGGATGATGGTGACTTTTGGCGTTTGCTGGCCCCGGGAGATTACAATGTCACTGCGGTCTACAACGGGTAAAAAATCATGACCTCGTGAACTTAAACGACTGGTTTCATTCAGCTGACAAGCGGTACAACTACCAGTTCGTTTATAAACCTAGTTTATTTCCACTTGTTCACAGATACGAAAGTCAAACCTTACCTGTTAAAGTAAAACGAGATGTTGCTGAGTCGATAAATTTCACATTGAAGGTGATGGGAGCCAAGGAATGGTCACTCCGACAGGACTTTAACATTGCGGAAAATATTGACACACAGAGCTTCACCGAAATTAGTCAGCAGAATCTGGAAGGGTTCAGTGTTGATAATTTCGATATTGTAGACTATAGACCCACAAATAATGTGCACCACCTCATGATGACTGATCAGGTGTGAACTGAAACTCAATTATAAAAACTCAACTCAATTGTACTCCATAATATGACTGTTAGTACCGTTGTTATTCTCATTGGTTGTTATACAAGTCTCAATTTTAAACTGTTTTTATTCATTGTTTTTGCTCTCTCTCTGTTTTTATGTAATTTGATATTATTACCCTGTTGTTGTCTCATCAATACGAATCTCTTTTTAAACTATTAGTGTAATGAGGACTTGCTTTTACAAAAATAAATCTGGTTATGACTGCTAAATTAAAAAAAATTATGTTAAAGGTTGGCTCTCCAGATGACCTCAAAATTCATATAGGATTGCTTGGAAGCGTCGTTGGAATGGGGGGTAGCGAAATCCTTGTGAAAATGGCTCGTCATTTAACATACGGATATAGGAAAGGCGATCCCGTTGTGGTTAAAATTTTGAAAAATGCGATTATTCATTTCATTATTGTTAATCCGTCGCCTGATGGATCTGCGGCCGAGTCTGGTAATTTGACAAAACACTCTCTCTCTACAAGTCTCCTTTTGTCCAGAAAACTTATTTCGTACTAACGCACTTTAACATTGTTCATACGCCTCCTCCACCACCACCACCACCACCACAAGACAGGCTGGTGGCCGGAAATTTAAAACCTAAAACAATTGATGATTCATTTTTTGCATGATGTCATTAACCAAAACTACTAACCGACCCTAATTAAACTTCTCATTTTTACTGTTACGTATATACATCGAATTGTGTGTGTGTACTTATTAAATGGTCGTGTCAATGCAGAAGCGTGTATGGTGGCGGATCCAGCGACCAAGCGAGAGTGGATCTCAGATTCATTGGAGTCTATTTCCCAGGGCTTACGTGATGTGCATTTGGATTTGAATATGGCCTTCAGCTCCGGCGGACAATACTTGGAGTATGTTACGATGCTCTCAATTGCAACTATTTGATAACTGTAATTTCAATTTCAATGCTGACTGCTCACTTGTTTGTTTGGTATATTTTTTTCAAGATTTCCGGTAGCAGAAAAATGTGTGTATGATTCTATGCGAGGTATTTTCAAGCACTTTACCAACCAGGAGAAGTGTCCAGAGAGCGACAATTCTACAGTGCGAGCAGTTGTGGTGAACGGGCTCCTTTCCAAAAATATTGTAATTAGCCATAGTCATGATATATCCACCGGAATGGAATATGGAGTTGTTGGTTCAATACTAATTATGTCATATGCATGCTGGTTAGGTTCCTATTGGCATGTTTTGCTGCGATAATCCAAAACCGGCTGATGTGACATATGGCTTTATTCGACACCTTCCGCACATTATGGATGTTCTCAGTCTGTCTCTTCAAGGGATTTATGGATCAATTGTAGATGGGAAAGGAAATGCTCTTCGAGACGCAAAGGTGACAGTGTTTTTGCCAAGTGGTACCAGTGAAATAATTCGTGTGAGCAAGAACTCTGGCGAGTTTAGATACATGCTATCTGAAGGAACACATCGCATTGTGGCTAGCATGGATGGCTATGAAAAGTACAAAGGCACGATACATGTGGGTCTGGGACAAATGACGAAGGTGAACCTTGTATTGCAATCGACGTCTGGTAATGGCGTCGGAAATGTAGTGGAGGTGACGCCAGCAGATTCTACTGGAACGACGGTGCATAATAATAGAAATGTTGCGAGTGACTATGACTATTTCTACTACCCAAGGAAAAAATTGTTGGAAATTAAGGATAACCACTCCAGGCATTTTGATATCTATAGGTACACTATTTTACCCTGTTGAAATTAAATATGATTATTGATAGTGATTATGATATTAAGATAATAACAATTAATTGTTATCAGCTTTGAAGATGATGGAGAAGCGTTAGGCATGCGGGTAGGCCACGATTTCTGGCGCAAATATGCCGTCTTGTTTGATGGGTTAGCCGTGTCTCCTACCAAATTAGTGCCTTGGATCGAACGTACCATAAAAGGAATTTCCCATAATTCTCTCGAGTCTAATGGAGCAGCTCAACTGAACCTTTTCATGAAGGATGGGAATGGTACGCGGTACACTAATTACACATCTTTCTAACGGTTCATCTGCTTTGTCAATTACATGAACGTCTGGATGTTTACGTTTTTCAGTTACTCAAGGAGGGTTGACGTTAGACACCATCTCCAAATGGCTAACTTTCAACAGGTTTCCAGTTGCGTTTGATTTCATTTGTAGTGAGTACAATGAAGCTACTATGGGTGTATGGACTTCTTACCGGAAGCAGCTATCACCGACAGATGCACAAGTAATATGCCGTTTTAATTAATGTCGTCAGCAGTAACTTTATCTTGCACCTTGTTATTCACGTGTTATGTATGTTTTGTGGTTCTCAATTACTTTTAGGCTTTCGATGCTATTAAATCCTACGTTAACTCCAGAGTATTCAGCGTTGCTCAAACTCGCCAGACATACACGTGCAAAACTCGGGAAAATGTCGGCTTTAGCAGCAGTTATCAGGTAACAGACTGGAAAATTCTCGCTGCAATATAAAAACTAAATGGTACCCTGTTAAAAGTATAAAGAAAAAGTATTAACGAATTTCTCCAACATTTGATGTATAACAGAAAATTTACGACAAAACTCACGCCTTCATCCTTCCTGTGCCCGTGATATGTTGTAAAGACAGACCGGAGGTTACGGAAGAAGATGTTTTGCAGCTGCTCGACTATTTACGCTTAATGCCAACTCAAGGCGTGCACGGTTACGTGACTTCAGCTCTTCACGAACCCCTTCCCAATGCTAAAGTAACTTTTGGGGAGAATGCTACGTACACTTTGGCAGACTCTCTAGGCCACTTTGAAAAGCCCCTGATGCCAGGAGAATACGCTGTGACGGTATTACTTTTAACTTTAACGACATGTTAACTTTTTAAATACACATTTATGTGTATGGTAGGGACAAATTAATTAAAAACTAATTTTATGGAGTAAACTTTTGTTCGTTCTGAATTTCAGGTTGAAGCTGAGGGTTACTTTTCTGGTAGTCGTAATGTTAACGTGTCTGTGTCTATGTACACAAACGTACTAATCCCCCTATTGCGAGATGAGTCAGTTTGGGGTCTTAGCCGGACGACATTCGTCACGCTAAGTGGTAATAATTTATACAGTCAACATAACAAAAATATTCGTTGATTACTAAGATTACCCAATACACACATTAGCATTATTATGCAATGACATACTAAAATCATTAATTGCATAATTTGCACATTTTTAGCATTCTTCTTCCTTGCCACGATGGCTGTGTGTTCAATGTGCCTTATCATTTGTCGACAACGACGCACTAGACTGAATAGCTATGGCTTCTTTCAACAAAACAGCTCGCTAATTTTCGAGGACGAGGACGAGAAACTGTTTGAAATTTCAAAGGCCAACATAATAGGTAAACGTAGAACTACTTGCGGTGTTCACTCGATAATTAATTCAAAATGGTTGCTTTAATATTTAAGTCTAAAGAATAGAGCTCTTGATAGTTTACTACAACGTCTTCCTTGTTGCATGCAACTTTGGTTTCGTTTTGCATAGAAAAGAAATTCAGGCTGGACACGGATGACGAGGAAAGCGACGCTGAAGAATCCATCGACGGCGAAGAATTATTATCTGCCGGCATGCGGCAATGGACAAGAACATAAAAAGCATCTAGCGGAATTTTTAATCACTTTTATTACAACTTTGAGCCAATTGGGTCTTATTTTCTTGAAACCCTCTCATAATTATATTGAGTACATGGAAATGTGCAGCATTAGAAATAAGCTTTTTCGTTATGCTTGATATCTCGTTTTTTAATGCTTGATTATACCTAACTGGTACATGTATGTTCAGTCAGACACACGTAAGAAACAGGGGCCTTAACCATCTCAATAATGAATACCAGCTTTTATTTTACCATAATTGTTAGTTTTACGTTTTAGTTGCACTGCTGTACTACTCCTATTTGAGATTCCAAAAATTGCCGCACTCAAATATTTTTGTAAAAATATGTATCCTTAGCAACGGTTATTTGAAGGAACGATTTCTACGACGTGCCTATAACTACATGCTACTACTATTACTACTACTAACAAGAGACGCATTAAATAATTTTTTAATATGTCGATCTAGCTAAAAATACGTTGTCCTTAAACAACCTTACAAATGGATCTGAAAATACAATTTTACTATGTTCAGTTTTTTGAGAGGTGTACTAAACCGCTAATCGTACTGATAATGCATAGGATATAAAAAAGTGATTCTTTTTAACGGGATACACTTTCAACGTCTGTGATGATTCCTAAGTAATAATAATAGTTAAAGTAAAGTACTGTAGGATCGGAAGATGAACGAACCTAAGGCAACTTTTCTACATGGTGTGAACGTTCAGAATTGACGCAATTACGATTCTGAAGGATTTATTAAGGTTACATTTATAGTGTCCTTTGTCTAATTCATTCAATGAAACGGGCAGAATATTAAAACTAAAAACGAGAAAGGAACCTGAGTTAAAGACAATACTTCCGTTTTTATTATGAATTGTTTTGGTGTAATCCAAATACCAAGTTTCCAAAAAGAACAACTTCAAACTTCCCCCTGTGATGGCCATTAAGTGGATAAGAAAAGGAACTGAAATGACGATCTTTAATTGGTTTATCAACATGTAGACATACGAACAAATACTGTCATATCATTTTAATATTTCGTAGTGTAATTTTAGTTTACCAGCGTAATGTAACTATGGTGACTATGTAAACTAGTACGTAAATACGAGTAGTTCAGTAGAATAATCTTAGTTATTTGTACCTAGCTGTAAATTATGGTTGTAGACAATCAGTCAAATAGGATATATTTAATCGTATTCCTCGAATTTTGATTTTCAATTTTGCAAACTAGTTTGATTTAGGTGCGTATGTATGGTGTGCCATTTAACAGGCCCCGTATTACTAACGGACAGTAGTGAAAAAACTATTTTCCCTGTTTTCTTCAATCTAGTTACGATTTTACTAGCACTCTGCATTTTATTAGTTCATGTTGCTTTGCTTAAACGAATTATTTTGTTGTTGTGTAGTACAATAATGGTTGTTACAATTTTTCTGTTATACAGCTTTTAGCAGCGTCTCAGCATAATACATTTTAAGCCAGTGATGTACAAACTTTGTAGAGTTGAGCAAAGGAACGAGAGTGTTATTGTTAACCAAAAAATAATATTTAATATTCCTAACATAGTATTCTTTACAAAAAATAGCGTTGCTAATTATTCAACTAACTTACCAAAAAATAACAATTTTAAACGATACAGGAATGACAGGGGAGAACGAGGGCAAGAAAAAGCGGCGAATACATAATCGCTTTTTCATGATTGGTAGACTGATTTCCAATTAATGTGTAATCTGAAATTACATGATACCTATTTAACCCTAATTATAGTGTTGTTCGATCTTATAAATTATGATATCAAACTTTCAAGTTTAAATCGTATATAATAGTATGTAAGTAATAATTTTGTTTTAGAATACCATTGTAACTTGTTGTTCCGTTCATTATGAAATAATTTGAAGCTGCTAAAAAATAAAATACAAATATTTCATCTTAAACTGATTTAAATACTATGTTTTATTGAAATCATTTCTTTCTTTCTCTGCGCTCTATGGAAGATTGGAATAATTGCATAGAGATCATAATCCTATAGGGTTTTGCATTCGTGGTACCTATTGTTGGATCGCGTTTCTGGTGTATGGTATACAGGTAGGTATATTGTGACATGATGTTTTAACTAAATAATTTCGAGCTAGTGTGACTCTTTTATACAGAGTGGCCAACACTTTGTGCAGCGTCATACAGTCACGCGTTATAACCTTTCCATATAGTCTAGACTAGAGAGAGTTGATTTTTGCCCTGGGCATATTTCCTATCTTGTGGCGAATCAAACAATCAAGACACAAGCAAGAAGGGTTAAGTAGGTACATGTTATATGTATCTGAGCATAAATTTCCTTGGTGACAGTTTGTTCTACCATATACGATTAGTCAAGATAGCCCGTGGCCAAGGTAAGACAATATACATGGATAAATGCACCAAGTCTAGGAATGAAACAGGTTTTTTCAAAAACAAAAAGATCCTCTGCTGATGATACTGATGATAATGTGAGTGTATGCACACGTGAATGCATATGAACAGGTGAATACTCACAGAAAAATCCTCAATTTTTCAATCAAAAACCATCCAGCAATATCCATTTACCTGTAATTTCCTTGCGATATTTTTTGGGAAACTGTCGTAATGATAATTCCAAATATTTCCAAGTGGCTGGCAAAGTATCATATAGGTAGCACAGTGAGAAAATTCCAGAAACCGTACCATATTAATGGTGGCACTCGTTTCCTCAACAGTAGCAGTGGAAACCGTGGGAATGAGGCGACAGCAAAATTAAGAGAGCAGCATCAGCAGTCAAGCTCTAGCAAGGGTGATCTTGGTAATGATACAAAGCTTGGATCGGCAGAGGGACACGAAAACTACAGGAACACGATAGCTCCCTGGTTGAAATTCGGGCAGTATGAAAAAGGGCTCCTCTCCCACCTATCCACACCGGAAATCTTACGAGCGCTTCTGGTACTCAAACTTTGTTCCTTTGACGTCATAGTCGATAAAAGTGTGGAGTTACTGTCATTTTCCAAACGATTTGGCAATGTGGCAGAATACGTGACACGGAAAACATTTTACGATCAGTTCGTGGGCGGAGATGATGTACCTCGCATGAAGAAAGTGGTGGACCTTCTGCATAAACGAGGGTTGACTCTGATGGTAGCTCCCGTTCTGGAAGAGGACGTGGAGGACGAGAAGGCTTCTAAGTAGTACATACGAATAGTATACGTCGTATACACAGTTGGCATGTTTGACTCAAAATTAATGAAGATAAAATAAAAGTTAAGAAGTAACGGATATCCTTTCCTAAATATCTTTAGGCTGGTTTACGACGACAATCTGGCGACACTTAAGGGACTTGCAGAAATGACCGCTTCAATGGACAAAGAAAATCCTATTGTGCAGCTAAAATTGACAGCGATCATGCCAGCCAAGACTCTGGTAAAAAAACTGTTCCCAAAATTTTCTTCCGACGAAACTGTCATGAATTTGACGACCATGGCACAAAAATCGTGTCAAGTTCCTCCTTTAAAATTCAATAGGAGCAAGTAAACAGAGCCTTAGAAGATAGCTGGGTCGACTCTGGAAAATTGGCGAAGGTTGTGGAATGTATGTCCACGATAAATAAAGCAACAACAGGAACATATTTTCAAGGTGTTTCCAAAGAGGACAAAGAGCACTTTCAGAATGGAATTAGAAGAGCGGACGAATTTGGTAGGGAGACACAGCTTCTATTTTCGCTTTCATTGTAAAATGGTTCATGTTCAAAGTTAGACGACAAACACAAAAATTCCATTTTAGTTAACCGTGCCAGTCAATTAGGAGTGAAAGTACTGGTAGACGCTGAATTCTACTCGTGCAAACTTGCCATTTCTACCATAGCTCTGGCTCTAATGGCCAAGTACAATGCACAAGGATATGTAGTTGGTGATACGATACAAGGATATCTCAAGGTTTCCACAGACTTTCCGTTTATTTGCCAATAAAATTTTAAAATTAAAAGTTTTATTAAAAGCATCTCGTAATGATCAGCATAATCAAAGGTAACTAACGCTTCATTATATACCAGGATGCAAAGGGAACGGTGGATACGGAACTGGAAGTAATGGACAAGCATTTAGGAAGCTACTGGTATGGTAAAATTGTTCGTGGGGCATACATGGACAGGGAACGGTATTTGGCAAAGAAGAAAGGACTCCCCTCGCCAATATGTGAGTCGTATGAAGACACTTCTGCATCGTATGATGGGTAACCATAAAATGAACAAAGTACTATGGGATTTCTGAAGCTTCTTCGGCATTGCTTCCCTCACATAAAGTTCAGTTCGCTTTGATGATTTCAGGTGCATTCTCACCGTTCTTCAGTATTTAGCGGAAAGGAACAAAAGGGGGAATCATTTGCTAATTGCCACCCACAATGAAAAGTCAATTCGTCTCGCGGTTCAACACATGAAACAATTGTCTATCACTTCCAATGATGACTTGGCTTCGTTTGCGCAAATTTATGGAATGGCCGATTATTTAAGCACTCCATTAGGTAGCTAGTCCAAATTCAACATAAAACGAAGTCAAAATCTGGGATCAGTTGATTTGAAATGTTTTCTATGATATTCAGTTAATTCAGATTACAAAGTCTACAAATCTACGCCATATGGACCACTAGCCAAAGTAGTGCCTTACCTTGCCAGACGCGCATCTGAAAATAGGTCTGTTCTGAAGGGTGCTCGGGAAGAAAGGACAATGCTGAGGAAGGAACTATTTTCTCGTATTTTTTGAAATTGTAATAAAATGTGGAGGAAAATACTGCGCCAACACGAACATACATGTCTACCGTCAAAGATTGTACCGTTTAACTTTCCATTGCTGCCACAAATGATTTGAAGATTCATATATCTAGCACGCATGTGATCGGATCTTATTGCCATTTACGATATTGTAGCACTGCATGCTGTTATAACTGCCATAAATATATAACTGTGTAGTATGTAGTATTTTGTGCGTTTGGTTTTATTTCTGGTTTTGTACTTGTTTCGTTTGAATTACCCGTATTTACAAAATATTACTAAAATAACAAAAGCATAGAAGTCAAAGAGAGCAATCTACATTATATTGGCAATCGGTGCTATCTGTCATGCATGCATGATTTACATTCTCGAATCTTCTGACAAAATAAACTATTTAAAAAGAAATCAGTATTTTAGTTCTTTTCATAGAGTCGAGGGAAATTGTAAGAAAGAAAAGAAAAATGTATCTTCACCGGTCATATAACCGAAAGGCAAAACATTCGTTTCGAAGGATTTTTTTTATAACTCGAATGAACTTGTCTTTGTATTTTTATCATCTCTAATTTTATTTGTATTTTGTTTATAAACTAATTTTAATTAAAAGTTTTATAACAGCAAAATTTCGAAGTAGTATCGGTAGAAATTTTTAATTATTGATTTGTCTTGATGAGAGCTATTTTGTCTATCCGTCACAGAAATAACTTCGCCGAAGGTAAATTAAAACTTTCATGCATTGTACGTTCAGTTGTTTAAAAAAAATATTTTACTTGCAATCAATGCAACAATCAATACTCAACAGTTCATGTATTTGGTTCATCATGTTCATCTTATCAGTACTGCAGTGGAATTGTCCTTACAGGCAACGGAAAACTACGTAAAGTGTATATTTTGTGTATAACCTCTTGGAATATGTTTCCTTGTAATGCTAAGGATGAGAGAAATCTACAAGATTTTATTCCTTGATTTATTACTTACAGAACTTACAGCATTAATATTAGCTATACTATAATTGTAATGGAATTCATTAATTATACCCAACATACCGAAATAGCGCTAATTGCATAAAATGGAAAGATGAAAATATTGGCATAAGATATCGATAGCTGGAAACAAAATTTCTTTCATAGATGTCGTTCCCATTGCCGGAACGGAACGTCGAGTGGAGTACAAAACTATTCAAGACCAGCACCTGGTCGGTCGTGCTTGCCTGGCCTGGGTATTATTAATGTAGTGCAGTGGTTCAAGTCCAAACCATGATGACCAGGAGGGAGTGTCAAACTATAAATTTTATTAGCCTGTTATAATAATAATATAAATTAAGTTGTTGGGTCTGGTTTGGCATAATCATTTTAAACCCTATCGAAAAAGGCGTGTATACGTCACATTAGAGTGTGGGTACTGGACGGTCGAACCTTTTTTCATGGCTTCACATGTAAATACGGAAATCAACGTGAAAAACCAGGGCAGGCCTCTTTCATAATAATATTCGATGTGATGAATCAATAGGTAAATGCTGCCCACGTTAAATAATAATAATTCTTTCTTCAAAAGTTATTAACGGGCAATTTAATTTATAATTTAAGTCTCTCTGCGTGTGTTGTACCGTGGAGACAAAGCACAAGTACTACGTGACAATTTTACGCAGAAATTATCGCTTCTTCAGTAGCAGCAATCTTTTAGATCGGTTTTTGAGATAACTCACAATCAGTCAAGACTTCAAAGTTCAAATCGTTAGTGGAAGTCACGTTTTGAAAACAGTTACTGCAGCATGTGTCACAATACAAAATAAAAAAATGCTTAAACTTCCATCCCACTGTCCAGCGTCACCACCCGCTACAAAACAGTAGTAGGACCCCCTCATCAATTTCAGAAAAAGGAAATTCATGAAGTATTCTTTACGTTGAAGATACATTGCGCTTACGGCGTGGCAGGACAGGCTGAGGATGGACATAAATACAGACTGACTGCAGCGTGAATCAAAATCTATTATTTAAAGTAATAGTCGCATGGGTGGGATACTCATTATCGACTGTCGAACCCGAAATACCTCATAACAATAATTTTCCCAACTTTTTCTTCACATCACAATCCCAATAGCAGTTTAAAAATGAACTCCGTAGTTGGTAGTAGAAGTTCAATATGTTCCCCCTCCTGCCATGTTGAATATACTAAAGACATCGTGAGTTAATTAATTTAACAGAAATAAAACGACTAGTGCCCGCATTCAAAATCGAATCTCCTCTCCGTCCTAACTACATTACGTGTACGTCACGGAATGATAAAGCCATATACTCTCTCCGTGCGTACTCATCTCCTTCATCTGTCATTTGGATTCCGGTGTCAGTACACTCTTGTTGAACGATAGTACGTTGTACGACGGTACACGCAATACGCTACTACACACATAAAGAACAAAAGCAGCAGCGCAGCAGAGAAACGGACTCTGGCAGAAGAGATAGAAAGAATTGACCGTTTTGTGTATATTTCCTCCTTTTTTATTTCCCCTTCCCAGCCATTGCATAATAGGCATACAGCTATACAGCATCTCTTCTGTGTATGTTTGCTGTACTCCGTTCCTGTTACCCTTCTTCTAACTCACGGTATTCTTTCCCTGCGTTAGTTACGTCTATGCCGATCAACAAAATTCACCACAACACCATCACCCACCACCACCACCACCACAGTGTAAGTTGCTGCCTATTGCACCGCACCGATACGAGTTGTTGTTGTAGAGAATACGAACAAAAGCCGGCAGATTAGTCGGTGTGCAGTTCATTCCGATCGAGCCGTCGTCGTGAGCGGAGCTGAAGAGAAGAGCAGTTTACAAGTTTCAGTTGAGTAGTAGTCGGGAAAGGAAGAGGTAGGTGGTTGCTTGCCTTTTTGCGATTTCGAAGTTGCTGTTAGTGTAAAACAAAATAATTGAAGTTGGATTGTAAAAAAACTATTTGGACCTTGACAAGTGGATTGTGAGCCCTTTTCTGGATCTATTTTCAGGTAAGATGTATTTTTTGTTGTTAAGTAATGTAAGAGTAGTAAAAGATAGTAAGTTAAGGTCAAAGGTTGTTCATTAAAATTTTATTTAGTAATTGAGGTAATGGTAGTAGATTTGTTGATTAAGCGATATTTGGCGATGTTTATGTCTACATGTATGGGTTTGACAATTTTGGCAGTTACTATTTAAGGTCATCAGTTATAATTTCATTGCATTGTCATGTCAGTTGTCAGGGGTAGGATGTTTAAAAATGTACTCATAACTTGTTTGTCAGCTGCCATTTCATCTATCAACGGCTGTTGTTGTCACAGTACTAGTATTCTTTGTCAACTATTGACTAGTAACTATCTATGATGACTTAATTATTAGGGAACTTGAAGTTTCGGCATCATTAATGGAAAATTAGCAATTTTAAGGGGGAATCAACCAAGTAGCATCATCGATAGTTGGTTGATGGTATGTATTAAGTGCTTGTCGATGTCAACAAAGTTTAAAGAAGGCGACTACCGTAAACGGTTTGTGTTATATCATTTTATCTTATCATATCATATCATAAATTTAAAATGCTACCCTTATTCTCTTGTCAATATTGACTATGACTATCGACTATCAGTCTTTTGTTGTAGTGATAATCGGTCAAGTTCGAAAATCAAGCCTGAAAGAATATTGCAGTACCGAACAATATTTGGTTTGCAAAAATGGTATGAAATTGTCTTAACGCATATCATAACTTGTTAGCATGTCGCACCTGAAGTAAAAGATAAGTTTAAGGTAAGAATAGGCCTTGCACTTCTAACCTTATCAAAGTCATAAATACGAGAATTTAAAAAAAAACTGACCATTGAACTTGATGTCAAAATATATTACTATTCATAATGGCATTACATTTGACATTCTTAACGGTTCCCATTGTTTTAGCTTCGATTTACTTTTTCATCCTACTTTTTTGTTTGGCCTCGATTCAGTTTTGACTTAAGAGTAAGATACATATCAATTAGATGGGCTGGCTGGCTGATATATGTACCCTTTATATATGACTTTTCGGTTGCAAATATTAAAACTGTGAAGGGGCTTGTTTTCTGACGAATGTACGGTTTGTCCGTCAGTAAGTTTTCTTGGTTAGAGTGTTAATCCATTTATCATAATCGTAACCAACCAACCAACCTTTACCAAGTTTTGCCTTTTCCTCTTTACTGGCTGTCACCTAAGTAAGTTCATGCTCTCTTCTCACATTAATTTGCTACATTTACGAAAAAACTGAAAGCATAACACATTCAGCTTTGTTGGTATCCCTGTCCTCTTATCGGTCCCTCCCTGCAAACACTGCACCCTCCAAAACATAAAATTGTAGTTGTATTAGTAGACACTGCATAAACCGTATATGTTGTGTACGTTATTCGTTAAAAATAGACTGTTGAAGAAGATATATTCTTTTTCCGACAAAAAAACTCAGACGAGTTAGTTATTATTCATTATTATTATTATAAGTAGTAGTGGTGGATACAGATAGGTATTTTGCAAATTTAGGAGTGGTTGGTGGAGAAGTAGTACATGATTTAGGACCATAAGCGTTGTTGAAACCTGACATTTAGAAGAAAGTCAACGCTTAAAATAGTGTGCATGAAAAAGTGTGAGTTCGTAGCAAAATAAGGACTGAGCATTTATGATTTTGGTCGAACCTGTCATGATTTTCATGAAATCACGTCACGCTGTTATTAACTTTTTCGCCGTTCAGGTAAGATGTTATTTTGCACTGGATACGTTCACTTGTTCGTTATAAACTAAACGAGTATGTATATGCCTTTTGGTGATTTTTTTGTTACAAAGAAAGACCCATATTCACGAAAGCATATATACATTAACCGCAATCTCTTTGAGAACGAAAGAACCCTAACAATGAGCATCAATTGAAGACATGTACACACGAACAAAAACACCGATCACCGGCTGGTTGGTTGGTCGCTCTCATCTCGCTCAACTGTCAACGGTTAGCTAATATACGGTCGAAAATGGGCTTGTCTGTCCCTACCTAGTAGTACTTGTTTTGTTTGTATGTGCAGCTGTTGAAAGTCATCTTTTGTGAGCAACATCAATGCAATAGTGGTTGTTAGAAACACAAAAAGTCAGCCAGTACTACGTACCATGTCACTACACAGTTTTCTCCAGTAATTTTTGTATCTTAGCAATAACGTTTGAAAAGTTTACAATGTAAAATTTTAGAATTAAGAACAAATTCTTGTTTGAAAACAAAAATGTACATCTCTTGACCATATTTCATTCACTTTTGAAAAGCTTTAAAAAACATAGGTTCAATCAGTATTAGGTTAATATGTATGCATATTAATTTTAGAATTTATTTCCTTCATTTCCTTTATTTCCTATAACTTCAAAAAAATTCCGAGTATACTTTTCTACTCGAACAAATTGTGTGGATTTTATTTTATTGAATATGCATGATCGTAACTTCGGAGTCGCAAGTAGTACGAAGTTGTATTTAATCAAATGCAATTAGAATGGATTCCTGCATCATATGAACCATATTGTAAATGTATGATACATTATGCATCGGTATTTGATGTGATGATGCACGCGCTTCTGTTGTTGAATACATATTCAATTATTATTAATACGGGGGAATTAATTAGTCCCATGTCATATGTAGGCAGCAGATGCATAATAATGTATGGTGACGTCGAAACCTAACAAACTCAATCATAATTGTAGCGATGCAGATAAATAGTACAAAGTTAATTAAAAACAAGGAAGATGATAAATGTAAACTATTTTGATACTGTGTGGAGGAAAAACGTGCTGTCTATTATTATTGGCGAGTATTCTGAACAACCTAACTTGTCTATATTGTCGAAGCATATCAATCAAGATTTTAGAAGTGAATCAGGTCAGCACTGAAAGCATATACTCGTCTGTGAAAGACAGGCATAACGACAATTTTACTAGTTTCACTCCCCCCAGTTGAGTGCTCACTCCAATGCTCACTTTGCAACTTTGCCATTTTACCCAACGACCAACAAATCTAGTCAGTTAGAGATATCACAGTATTAGACAGCAGATGAGCAGACCCGCATCAGTAAAATCGTTACCCCAGAACAACAACGCTACTTGTCCAAATCCGAATCCAACTCTTCTCATTCAAGTTATACTGCTGCACTCAAGCAATATTGCCTTGCATTGTTTTTCAACGCCCCATCACTCCACTCGGATATCTCTTGTTTACTGGGATTGCTTTGTCCAGCACTAGAAGACGATATAAATACATCATGTTTGTACGTGTGTGTAGCCAATGTTTGAAAGGTCTATTCTGCTTGAACTAGATAGTCATTGTAATGATCTCGCACACATGCACATGTGCACGATTTTCCTTTTTGAAGATGAAAACTGGGCGACGACAGTTGCTGCCAATTGGCAATGCAGTAGTAGTACTAGTTGTTGTTGTTGTTGTTGGGATTGTGGTAGTTGTAGTATATATCTAGTGGTTACAGACTTTGTCGCCTTAAAACACATCAAAACCACATTCCTCTACGGCAACTAGGACATGGAAGCTTTGTTATAAAGAAGATAATAATAATAATGAAGAAATGTGTGCCATTATTGAAGCTCTGGCTTCTGTTTGGTTCACCAGTCAGTCAGTCATACATCCAAGTTGTTGTTTCCCTTTTGGGCATAGTTGACTAATTTTGCATTTATTGTTTTTTTTAAATAATAAATACGAAAGGAAACAAACTTACGCTTTCCTTGTATGAAACGTACCCTACCATTATATTATTGACAGATCATGAAGGCAGTTTTTGTCTAACTTCTCCAATGTGGTAAATAGAGTAATCCAACACGAGACTATATCGGCTTTTTTGTTTTCCCAGAGTGCTTGCTTGTATCATGAAAATGGGATGAAAGCATGAAATAATGAACATAATGGGTGGGGTGCTTATTAGTGACAAGACGATATTGTTACTGTTACGTCTTTGATCGTGACTAAAAAAGAGTGATGACATTGCTGTCGCTTCAACCGACATCAGTTTACAGTTTAACACGTCGCACATGTTCAAACGTTTACATCCTCCGATGATGATAATACCAAATATTTTATGGCTTCAGTCTATACGCTATGATGGAACTGATGGAAGTAGTAAAATGTGCGTGTTCTCGACTTGACACTTTTTTCCTTTGCAGCAGAGAAGAGAGAGAGAGAGAGTAAAAGCTCATCCACGTCTTTAACAAAAATGCAAAACAGCATGTCGTGTTTTACTGACAAATGAACTGCTCATCATGATCACGATGAAACACCGATTATAGTTAGTTGTGTGTCTTCCTTCACAAGAAAGCGTGCATTCATGTAAAAGAGCCGTACAAAAATTTAGAACGAAAGACAGCAGCACGAGAATAGTAAAATGGAAAGAGGAAAAAAATGGAGGAGTCATATAAATGCGAGAATGGAAATAGGAGGGGAGGCAGCCAGTGCAGCAGCAGCAGCAGCTGAAATGTCACTCACTCACCGAACACTGAATGGAACCATTTTTTGTTTATGTTTACTCCCCATTGCATTTTCCTACTACTACTGCACTCCTTATATTTTATATACACCTATTATCTTATTGCCTCTTTTGTTGTTGCTGCTGCTGCTGGCATTATTATGATGATCCTCTTGTAACGAAAAAATAATTCTGGTATTAGTATAGTGGTTCAAGTATTTTTCTCACACAGAGAAAGATAAACGTAACCGGAAGTAAAGTATAAGTTGTACATATAAAGTTTTTAACCACAGTGTTGTTATACCTGGTGTATGCAACAGCAAATTTCCCAATTACTGCTACTACCTCCTATGCCATAACAATAATGCGTGTCTGTTTGAAACGGGTACAAAATGACAACATCAGCCATAGGTAACTTGCAAACAAACATGCATGTATATCGTCAGTATAACAGTTTTAAACCTGGTGGCCTGGTGCCGGTTCTGGTTTTATTACCGTCATTATTTACTGCTTCATTATTATTATTATTGCATAACAACACGTAACGGTCGTAGGGTTTGCCTGTCATTTTTCTACTAGTGTTTACTTTACCTTGTGTATATTGTCGTACTTGAGAGAGAGAGAGAGAGAGAGAGAGAGAAGCGGTAAACATTGTTGTAGTGAATGGTGAAACACGACACTCTTCTTCTCTCAATTCTCAATCTGTTGGCGTTTTCAACAACAAATGCATAAAACAGCCGTGTTCGCGTTCGGCATGTGAGTACTGAAGTAGTAGTAGTAGTCGACAGGTGATGTAGTTACACGGGGTAGTAAATCAAGTAACTTTTACGCCCGTGTGCATGAATAATGGTGATAGTTAGTGGTACAAAAGACGGGACGAGAGTAAGTTTCCTCATAAACAATTAGTACTCCATGTACGTTGTTTTTTTCCCTCCTTTTGTTCAACTTCTTAATAACAATAAAGTCTGAGTTGTGCGTGCTAATCTATGAAGACTAGGAAAACTTCCGGCGTTACCGCGCGTCATCATAATTTTCGTCGTGTGCGAGAATGCTTTAAGAATACGTATTATATTGAGTTACCTTTATAATTATGGGACTAGAGAGTTCTCCGCCGAAATGTTTGGGTAGAGAGAGAGAGAGAGATTTATGCATGCCCTTTCTACTTTAATTTAATTACGTTAATTTATTATTACTCAGGCAGTAGGATAAGAAAGGTGGACGTGGAAACCGGGGAGAGGCAGGACTGTACTCTCTGTGATTTCCTCAATTACAAAAATTTGACTTCCCCGTGATAACTGATAATTTGGTTTGATAATATGTATTATTAAGAATTCGTCATAAACGAAGCATATTAGCATGGTGGAGTCATAATAATACCGCTTTGAAGAGTAAATCTGCATGCTTCTTCCATTTATCATTGAAAAGTATCGAAAACATTGTGTAGTAGTAGTGGATGTGGATGGGTGTTTTAATTTACGACTACAACAATGCAGCTACCGTTACAATTTGTCTGTCGTCTACTGACTTGCAAAAGTGTTAATGACCTGCACTTCGACAAGCACTCTGCTTTACCGACCGACATAGTTATTCACGCTGAGAAAGGGGGTAAAAGCATAAAAAATCCATAATATTGTTTTATAGGCCTCTTGTATGAATTTGATAAAATGGTGATAGGTAAATGTATGATTTATTGTGATTTTGATGATTGATATAAGGATACTTCCCTCGTAAATAAGATTCTGCTACATGAGCTATATAATGACAGCTTTATACATTAATCCAGTATGGTTTCCTAGAGAAGATAGGAGGACTAGGTGTGTTCCTTAGATGCATTTCTTGTGGGAAAAGGGCTTTTTGTATTAGTGGGCTAGTCGAACGATTGAAGAGCTGATGCCTAGTACTGCCAGGTTTTTTTCTTCTTTTCTCATCGTCGTGTCGTACAAGTAATAACGTTCATGTCATTCTCTCTCTTTCTCTTTTCTAATTTTTTCATTAAATAAAATGTAGTGTACCTAGTCATTGTCATCGTCGTCGCTGCTGCCTATTTCGTGGAAGGTGGTACCGATATCACACCAACCAAACCGCCATAACATAAATCCAAATTATATACATATTCGATCAATCTGTATTGTTGTCAACCGGGTATCCAAGGCAAGGTTAACAGCGGTTGTTGAGTTGACACCACATAGAAGATACAGCAACGCGTTATAAACCGCTCATTATAAAAACCAAGAAAAAGCCATACTTTTTTGGGAGCTCAGGTACGCACTACATATATACCGAGGGAGATCGGTGATATATGATGATATCACACGAAAATCAAATTGTATGCCAGAGTGAGCTGCTAAACAATGTCTTTGTCCTCTATTACAATCTCCACATATTCTATACTATAATCTCCTCTTATCTCTCTTTTAATGCTTCATCATCTCCTCTCCATTGGCATTTGGTTTTCGTCTTGGTCCGTTATACACTTTGATCATGAATGATGATGAGATGAGACGATAGTTGATGTTGATGGAGTATCGTTATAATAGTTAATGCTATTACCTGCCTCCTCCCTATCTAGGAAGACCTGCTTTGTTTTTTCAGGACCAGGTAACTAATGAAGTATAAAAAATATGTACAACATGATAAATGTAGAAAGGAAACCATGTACCACCTTTTTTATGTTTGAGTGGCATGGCATTAGTCATCACTTTTATCACAGTCAACATGGGATTATTATCTTCAGGCATGAATAGCACCACTACTGTAGTAGTAGTAGTATTGAATTGAAGGAATATAACTCGATCATAAACATTAGAATTGCTGGTATATAGTCGTCAGCCTGCCAAGTTTCAGTCCGAGAGCAAGTACACTTTCAATTACTTCCTTGTTTGCTATACTACTTTGTGATCATGTGAGGAGGATTTCGGGGAGAGGATTGAGGAATCTGTGGTGAGGTACCTACAACTTACAGTCGCCGCGCCGTCATTCTGGTAAAAGAGTTACTTAAAACGTAGACTTGCCAACCGCTTTTTGTCGTTAGCAGGAGGCAGGCGTAGTTCGAAGTAATAATGCTAAGAAAAATATGGCACTATATTGCACTGAAGCGTGCACACAAAGTAGCAACGACATCAACAATGTAAAGCGTATAAAGGGGGCATATGCACGTATTACGTATGCATAAATTGTGCGCAATCAAGACACTAAAACTATTTGGTTCGGTTAGTTCGGTATAACTTTTGATCCGATTCATATCCGAGGATGTATATAGGTATTAGATCTATATATCGATACATGTGCATTTTGACACAAAGGATATTATACAAGTTTCAGCAAAATCGTTGGCTTTTATATGCTACCACTACGATACGACTACTCCTATTACCGTGACGGCATTTCTTTATACCGTTGCTGCTGAACAAACAGCGGTAACACTGTTTCTCAGCACCGGTACTTTTTTCTGTGATAATATTTGTGTGTAGTAGTAGTAGTAGCCAACGTCGTTAGTCGTTATAAGCGTGAAATTCGGAGTTATAGATGCAGTTACGGGGGAATATAACTCTTTGTACAAGTCTTCTTCTCTCTATAGCAGAGCTGTAAACTAGAAGAAGCGATATACACTGCATCGTATAATTCGACGGAGATGTTTGTTTATGCTGCGGCTGCAGTTTACTTCTTTGAACATCAACATATACATACACTCTCTTATGAATGTACGGGGGATTGCATCGTTGCATATGTAGAAGTAGATGTAAACTGAATCTTTTGAGAAATGCTCAGAGAAGCAAGGAGGAGTGGAGGAGTCCTTCAAGAATAGCAGTTTCTAGAGAGCAATCTTAACATTTCTTAAGACGTTTTGAATAAATCGAAGTGAAACTTTTCCTCCTGTATGCCTGTTTTCTCTCGATGGTTGACTCATTTATAAATACGGAAAAATATGTATAAAATACTGCTGTCTATATATGTTTCTGATATTTTTATCAAACACTCGTGAAGTTCGATGTCATAAAAATGGACTTGACTTTTTCTATTTGGTAGATGCAGGCAGTTGAGGCAGAGGAAGAGAGGGGGAGAGAGAACCATTTAGCATTTTACCACCAACCGTAGTTTCTTGCAAACTGTAGTTGTAGTAGTTTTCTGTTAAATTATTCACAGACTTAGCCGGCTCAGTCTTATTGCGTTTGACAAGTTCCTCGAGCTCTTGCCACCGCACTACTATCACCCCTGAACGTTTGATGGTTTCACCATACCATGATTCGGTTTCTTTGTCCGTCT
Source organism: Callyntrura sp. NNG-2020 (assembly GCA_027744055.1). NCBI lineage: Eukaryota > Metazoa > Arthropoda > Collembola > Entomobryomorpha > Paronellidae > Callyntrura > Callyntrura sp. NNG-2020. The sequence continues at coordinate 12,224 of JAHZNE010004354.1, read as the reverse complement.
CGTCGTCTTCTTTTACTTTGACTTCATGTTGTACCGTTTGTATCTACGTACCAGTTTCCTCTCTGCTTACTAGCCGTCCAACCATTAAGCCGACATGTGTAATTGGAATCATCGTCATCCTCGTCTTTTTTTATAAAAAGAAATGAAAAAATTGTGTGGGCTTTGCTACTTTTCTTTCCGTGCTTTCTTCTTGAACAAAACGCTGTAAGATTTTGAGAAAAATGCTTTAAAACTGAACGGAGCGATGCATGCCCCTACTGCCACTACTCCTGGGTTTGCTAAGGTAGTTCATATTGTACATTGCACCACAGAATAACACCATTTGTTTCTTATTATCTCACTTTCATTCTACGAATCGAGTAGGAGTAAAATCGGCAGACTGTCAGGGTAGGGTGGGGGCAAGCTACGGAGGGGATGTCCATGTGGCAACGGTCGTCAAAAAAGTAGACGTAGTAAATACACCCAAATTTCATTCAGGTGGCGCAAAAAGGAATGTATGCATGCACTCGGGTACCACTGCTTCTCTGGTACAAAAACCTCTTTCCAATCCAGGAAAAGGAAAGCACGTCTATAATCTATTATCCTCGATACGTTTGTCATTAAGTAAAACCACTTTGCAAAAATATCGTGAAAACCTGGAGTGGAGCCGTCCATGAATAAAACCCATTATTGTTACTAGGAACGTTTTACTTCATTTTCCCTTTAAAATCCCGAATCAATGCATCATTGAGTGGATTCGTTGCCTGTGAACGCCGTTCGTGTGGCACGTCGTTAAAGATGTACTAGTGTTACGTCGTTTTACTCGGTTATGTAATAAGGATATAGGAAGAAATATAGAGAACTGCCTGTTATATGCATTACGTGGTGGTAGTGTTGCGCAAACTGATTTTTTGAGGGAGGACGCAGCCTCTTCCCTGTTTCCGGGTGTCTACTGTATATGACTTGACCGTGGCGGTGTTGGTGATAGCGATGATGACTCAACGCAAACCCACTGGCCGTATACAACCATTTCAGCCACTTATTTTAAAGGCCTGCCGCCTGTGTGTGTGTGTGTACAGTTATGTTATGTGTATCCCTCGACTAAATGATCCTATAAAGAATATATAGGTATATTATACACATCTCCAAAGTACGTCGGTAATAACGAGCGTTAGCACATTATTATTATGTATGTGCTTGCCTCACTTGGTTCACTTTGCACACACACGGAGAGACTACTACATTGTACATTGTCATGGTGTCATGCCACCCCAAAACATAGCAGCAGCACTAGCACACATGCATAGTACTTTCCGTGTAACCGGGGAAAATAGTAAAATTGGGAAAAGCTAAGAGGAAATGTACAGTAGGGCCGTTGTGTATTTTAATGTTGCGTTGGAGTAGAGAGAGAACTCCACTGTCGGGCATGCAAAAATAAGCGGATTTGCTTTCTAGTGAATAGAAACGACAAACACGCAGGCCGCAGCAGCAGCAGCGAATTCCGTTTTTCGACTGCTTTCCTGGATTTTGTTTAGGAAGAATTAGAATACGTGCTCGGCTCTCTCTCTCTCTCTCCTCTGCGACTGTATGCTGTGCTGTGCTGCTATATGGTGGCTGGCTGTCTCGGTGTAAAAGTAAAGATATACGGAGGTCCCATATACGCTATACGGAGATTGAAAGAGGGAGCTTGAGCTACATACAGGGAACTGGTGCGTAATTCGGCTGTCTATCGTCGATCTGTCTTTCTTTTTTTACTTGTCTCGTTGTTCGTTGCTGTTTCTGCTTGACGTTAGTTACTGTTGCTTACCAAAACGTCTTGTCTTTTTGAAGGAGAGGAAAAGGAAAAGTGAGAAGACTTGTAGATTTTTGTATACGGTTGTGTAGTTGGGCTGGCTGCTAGGCTTGTTGTTGGGTGTCCTTCCTTTCTCTTTTGCGTTAGGTTCTGAGTCGTCATCACAGCAGTAGTGGAGACCGTCGTTTTAACAATTGATTTGAAGAAACGCTGACTCATACTTAACCATCTTCCTTTCTTGTTATTTTTTCATAGATTTGGGGTGGTTGAAATTTGGGAAGGTTCAGAGATTTTGGAGAAGTAATGTTACAGTAATTTACTTAAGTTTAATGCGGAGTAACATTGTTAGTAATTATAAGTTTTAATTGGGTTTGGTTGCAGGAGTAATTGAAACTCGACAGGAATCTCCGCAGTGGGGGAGGTTAAATCGGATTTGGATACTTAAGGAACAAAAGGTCTGAAAGATGGCTGGAAGACCACCTGCTAACCCGGTGAAGAAGGTCCCTATTCACTTGCAGGTGCGTGTGACATTTTTATATTTTCGTTTTTTTTATTTTGTTTTGTTCTTTGGATTGGGATATGCTGACTGATTCGACTACTCCATTTTTGTTTTGTTGCAGAGTTCCCAAAATCGGCTGCTGATTAAGGGAGGAAAGATTGTGAATGCGGAGGGGATGTCCGATGGGGACATTTTTATTGAAGATGGAGCTATAAAGTAAGAATTTTAAAAATAAAGAAAAAATACAAAAGACGAAAGAACAAGAATTCATGCGTATGAAATTATTTGAAACATGACATAAGCATAACTCTTCGTTTGCTTTGAAATTAATAGAGAAATCGGCCGAAACCTAATTATACCTGGGGGTACTCGTACGATTGATGCACGTGGAAAGTTGATTCTACCTGGCGGAATCGATTCAAATACACATTTGCAGCTGCCAGTGAATGGAACTAAGAGTGTTGATGATTTCTACACTGGAACAAAGGCTGCTGTGGCAGGGGGAACAACTATGATTATGGATGTGGTGATTCCTAATAAAGGGGAATCTTTACTTGAAGCATATCACAAGTGGCGTGGGTGGGCAGAAGATCAAGTTTGCTGTGATTATTCCTTGCATGTAGCTGTAACTTGGTGGTCTGAGCAGGTGAAGTCGGAGATGGAGACTTTGGTGAAAGATCATGGAATAAATTCCTTTAAAATGTTTATGGCCTACAAAGACACGTATATGGTTCGAGACCAAGAACTGTTGGAAATTTTTGAGCATTGCAAGAAAATCTTCGGAAAGTACGTTCCACGCGAAAATTTGGCTCCTTATGTCTATGATCTGATCAGAGATAGAGATGCTGTGAGTACTATGTAACTGTTCAAAAAGTTGTATGTCAGCTTATGTTAATGTGTGAGTTTCAATATTTTTTTACTAAAATCTATTCAACAGAAGAAAATCGGTTCTTTAAAGCCCGTTCCACGTTCCGGGTTTGACGGCGATATGGTCAGCAAGGCCGCTGAAGGCATACAGAATGTAAAGATCTCACAAAATCATGCCGTGTCTTCTTCTACCGATTCCGCACCAGGATCTCCTAAGATGGTTCCGAATAGTATTTGTCTTCAGAATAATAACGTTTCCGAAGAGGGTTCTCGTACCCCGAGTGGTGTTCGCAATCAGCAGGAGAGTACATTTTCGATTGCTGGAGGAGAATGTAAGTTGATCATTATTGAAATTATTGCATTGTTTAATTTAAAACATTTATTGAAAATCATGTCTCGTCATTATCCTCTAATTTAGTTAAAGTAGACCAGATCTATTATTGTGCTTTTTATTCGTTGAACATTAATGTGTTTTGAGTTGCCTTTCTATTTTGATTTGACATCCTTCCCCTTTTTTGCCTATTTTATGTTTCCGCTGCTGTTCATTCCGTGTTAAAACATATCTTGCATCATATGTCCTACACAAAACACAAATCAACAACTATTGTATCGTTCCTGGTGTCGGTGGTGCTAATTTTGGGTCAACCTCAGGTAACCGGGAGCGTAACAATTCGGGTGATTCAAACACTCCCCGCCCGTCTGTCAAGTTGCACGCTCCGCCAGGTGGATTTTCAGCTGGTTTGTGGTGAAGTGAGTGGGTCTTACCTTCCAATCTTATGCTCTACCACCCACTCCATTTTACTGGTGCATTGACATCTTCTACTATACTACAAACATTGCATCAATTACAATTACAACTACTCTATTCATAAATACGAATTACTTCTTACAAATAGTTTTAGTGGCTGCTATTATACGTATTGCGTAGTTGTAGCCTTTTACAGATTGTCAGAAATCACACATTTTTATTATTTGCTACTACATATTCCCTGCATCGTTGTAATATACATTCAACTGAATTCAATTTATCCAAATTGCTTGTATCATGCCCTAATTCATACATGTCATGTGAAAACCCTCCCATTCAAAATTCTCTGTGCTTATCCAAATTCCAAAGATCATTTACAACTTAAGTTTCAGTCAACTGTTTATTTTAAGTACAAAAGAGAGCACTCAAAGAGTGTTGATTATTTTTATTAGCGCATGCTAACTTGATATTTGAACTTTTAGTTTTGGCAACCGCCAGATTTTACTAGGCTGCCATTCCAAATTGAAAATGCAACAACCCAATTTTGTAGTTATACTCTAAATCATTGTAAACGCTTTCAATCAGTTTCTTTACCGCTAATTATAATATTATGTATTGTACATGTCCATGATGTTACTATGTATTATGTATGTATTGTAAAATTGTCATTGTACTCTATAATTTGTACACGTAGCTCATCCTAATGTCACCATGAATTCAATAAAATGTTGTATGGAATAATTGCCCCCTTGATGCATTCGAAGTATATTATTAAATAATAATAATGATCCCTCTGTTCTTTCTTTTTTTTCCTGTCGTCTTCTCTTTTCACGCCATCTTTTCCTGGGTCATTATATAGCTGTTGAGACACGAACTTCAGTTCGTATAAGACATCCGCCAGGGGGTAGATCATCCGGTTTATGGTAAACAGCCCCATTAAGTCAGCAATCATCACATCAGTGTTACTTATTTGTTTGCGGGTATAAAATTAAATACCTCTTCAAAATGTACATCACATCAGCATGAGTTCAGTACAGTAACATTTAGGGACAATTTAATTGACGCATGCAACATCCTACAACAATTTACTACTTTACAGTCCAAAGAAATACATGAACAACTAAGTATTACTAAAATCACTATTTTAGAAGTCCCTCCTGTTGTTTATTCAACAATTATTTACTTCAAATAAGAAAGTCAACAGAGGAGAGTAAGTAACCCAAATAATCTTTTCTAAATCATTGTGCATAATTAACATAGAGACATTCATAAACTAGTTACCCGGTCGGGAGAAGTGTCTTGCTTACGTAAATAAATTACTATATACATTATTAGAGCGTAAAACAAATCTTCCTTCAGGAACAATTTTTTAATGGTACGGCACCTTCACATCTGCCACCATCAACCACAGAAAAATGAAACGTAGACGTAATATGAATAAAAAAAAACATTAATAAATAGAGACACAGCTTCCATACATCCAACATAAAACTCTTTTATGGCCAATTATTACTAAATTTATATAATTTTCAACCATATTACTCTTTTGTATGACCAAAAACAGCTTATAATGATACAAGATGAAAATCTAATACATATTATGTCAGCCATTATATAACCGTTTTTAAATGATGTTACAATAATGTTGCAGTTACACGAGATCCTAGACAAGATAGGGCAGGGAAATTTCCGTTAAACGACTTCCAATAATAATCTTTACATGTAATGAGTATCTATGTAACCATTTTAAATATAACACACATCTACCTATTTACTACTCTGACGTTGTCATTTGTTCGTTGAAATATTGGTTACACGTTTTCATAGAAACAAGGAAGGAGTGATCTTAGCATGTAGCAGTGGTCAGTGTGCTATATACTTAAGTTAGATTTCATTTTAATAATAATAATAATAGATATCTGTTGTTGTTAACATTTTATTGTGGTTTCTGGTTTGTAAAGTTTTTGATATCAACGCATTTTATAGGTAGGATATCACAGTGTGAGTCTGGCGTACATTTAGATGAACAAGTTGTAGAAATGGTGGTTAGATAATCTCGATAACTCATAACTTGTTTATTGTATAACTAGCAATCATAAAAACCAACTACAAATAAATACACAGCTAAACAGCCAATTAAGTGACAGCATTAAAAATGTATTGATATTATGGTGTGTACCTTGTTGAGACTTATACGTGAGACAGCATGATAGAATCATGAGGGAATGGATATTTTTTATCGTTAGACTAGGATATTTTTATGCCGTTGCCATCTCTCATTGTATGTTTCTGGTAAGGAGGTACATCTGTAATCATTTAATTTTCACTTCTCTGGATTCGTGTGGCGGCTGTAATTTTCGACGCGTTGTTGCTCAGGTTTTGTATCAATGTGCCATTGCGTCAAACCATCAGCCATTGAAGCAAAAGCACTAAAATGTTGCACTATGTATTTGTAAAAAAAAATCAGAACTGTACTCTATAAGTTAAGTTGATCATTATGTCATATTTTGACAAAGGAGAGACCTGCCTTGATATTTTGGTTGGATTGTACACTACTTACAACGATCATTAACTGTAATTAATGATTACGTAAAATGTGTTACAAACACACAAAGCAATCACTGTTAAATACCATAATATATAAATAATGTGTAGCTAGTTATACCAGCTTTGTCGTATCTTGACTTTAGATAAATATACGAATAGTAAAGCTAAATTTCGACAATGTTGCTACGTAGCATCATAATCATCCACATATATATACAATCCCTTTTAGTAACGTGACATCATCGAGTTTGATGGACAAAACATTGTTTGCAAACCTTTTGAAAGTTAGAATATTTTAGGCTGTACAATACCACTACCACATCATCAGGTAATTTGTTATTCGATATTAGCTAACACAATATCCTGTTAGATATTTCCCGTGTATTCAGCTAATAAAATTGAGACTTTCATTTCCTGAAACTGAAAATGTTTTCTGTAAACTGTATATACATAATAGTACAAATTACAAGGTTTGTTTCATAGTACTAAATGGATTGCCTCTTTACTTGAACGAGGAAATTTAATTAAAACGATTAGTTCGGTTTGACCGTCAGCCGTTAATAGGTTATGTAGCCTTTTACATTGACACGATATCCCTGATTCGATTTGTTGTATTGGTGAAAGTACTCCAAATGTCAAGTTAAAAATAGATCGCCTCCTGATTTCACTCAATTAGTAACATACGTCTTGTGTATTAAATTTTAAAATGCTGTTGGTAGTTAAAGCTGTGTAGAGAGAGAAAGACAAATGTGTAATATACAGAATGTTCACCTAACCATGCAGTTTTAATTGGCCACGGGATTTTATCGTAATAATAATAATACACTTTTAAATACAACAATTATCCAACAAGACATATTGACATTACCATTATCAGTCCACCTAATAAACTAAATATATATACCATCATGTAGTGTGCTTTGTCCTTACTATATATATCGTCTTACCGTTCGCAATACCCGTTCCTTCAAACAATTTCAAATAGCAATGACCTAGCTTCCGCCACTTAATAATGGCTTTAAGATGATGATTTTTAAAAACAATCATTTGTACACACGCAAAATGTTAGGTTAAGTACGTATATATTATTGTGTAATATGCAATACCACGTATTGAACTTGCTGTGTTGCATGTCATGTGTCAGTTGTGTATCTGTTTTATTATATTTACAGCGCGTGTATCATGTTTTAATACACGTCACACGAATTGTTATTGTTAAATATTTGATTACCTACTTTACGTTCGTGCTTCTAGTTATCAATTGTTATTAAAATGTTACTGTAATCATGTTGTATTAATTTATGTGCAATCTGCTGCCACTGTGTATTTGTACTACACTGCTTGTGTCTATTATCAAGTTCTAATTATAGTAACTGATAATAGTACATGCCTCTACTTACACGGTGCAGGATTGAAGCTTTTTGTTGCAAAAATTATAATAATAAAATATTTACAAAAAAATGAAAATAAAACATTTCTTTCGTTCTGATAAAATAACGCGTTTTCATGATATGTCTCTTAATCTCATCTCTCATGGCAGAAAACGGGTTTTCTCCGTTTGTCGTATGTGTATGAAAAGCAGAATAATATTTTGATACCGCGACTAAGACCTTAATAACAGTCAATCTCTCAATTTCATTGAACTTTATTTAATACGTTGTATACATAAACTATGTGGAAATGATTTTTATCTATCGTGTAGATTATGTTGTTTAGATTAAGCAATTAAAATTTGGAGTATTATTTTTTTTGAATTTGGTCAAAAATATCGCTGGCATGATGTGCCGTCAGAGGGGCAAGTTTAGCGACGCTACTCCAGCGGTTCTTGGCTTTCAATGCTACACACTCCTTTCCCCACCGAAGTAGCTACGGTCAACGAAAACAACACAAACTTCAGCTTTTTAAACAAAAACAAATCATATTTGCAAGTTGACAGAAAAACAAAGCGCTGCGAAAATAAGGACAAACGTTTACTTACTTCCTCGTCGCTTATTCGGTTGAAGGTTTCTCGAATATTCCGGATTGAAATACCATCCCGCCGCAACTCATCCTCTTCAGAAGCTGTGGTTACACAGCTTTCATCGTCTCTCTCAATAGTAGCTTCATTTGGGGTTTGCCGACCTGTGGTAGCGCTGGAAACACTGGCGCTTGAGTATTGGGCCCCATCATCATCCGACGCATCCCAGTTTTGCTCCCAGATGGGCTCCTCAATGCATTCGTGATTTTCTTGTTTAACCGGTGGGTTATTCACAACGGGACCATGTTCCATTAACTTCAAGCGTTTTCGTTTATTTTCGAAAGCTGTGGTAGGCATAGGATAACCAACTGGAGGGCTTGGAACGCCATTCTGAATTCCAGTAGCAGAAGACGGTTCGTCTTTAATTTTGTTCATGCCCATGTTTGGGCGTTCCGAATTGTTGTCCAACTCCTGGCAAAATTGAGAAGTAGATAACCCCGTGACCGTTGGGGACACAGCCATCGACCGAGCACCCAAGTCACAATTTCTGTTGTTAAAACGTTCGGGAGCCGGAGTTGGTGGGCTGGTACGCCTCTTTCCCTTTTTCGACGTTCCTGGGAACGTGTTCGATCTTTGCTGATGTTTCACAGCTTCCTTATCTTCGCAACGAATTCGAACGGAGTACATCTTTCGTCTCTTTTTATATTTATTTATAAAATCTTCCACCTGTACATATGCCAGTTTAAAAACAAACAAACAAAAGGTTCAGCGATACGAACAATGATTAATAAACGACTCTAACATAGCTTAAAATTTAACCTTTTTCTGTCAACTCTGCGTAATGTCCTCCCCCTCCTAGAGTAGACCGCTTCGAAACGTAACGAGAAGAGCAAATAATCGCTCGTCCTGGAGTACTTTCTAACTGTAGGAAAAAAGGAAGACATTAAATAACACATTCAATATTAAAACCAAAAATTGTTATTTGAATTGTGCTATTAATAATAATATTTTAAAATATCGCTTAACTGTGCCATCATAACTATCTAAATATGCGAGTAAATATATCTTACATCTAATTTCATTGACATTGCCAATAGGTCCCTCCAACTTTCATTTAACCTGGCTTGGCAAATTGTTGGACCGGGAAGGATGGATCGTGGTCCATCGATCGTCAAAAATACGGTGTCAGGACTTGGGCGACGTTGGCGTAGTTTCATTTCCGTCATTGTTCCTTTAACTAAAAAAAATAAATTAAGATCTAATTTAAATGCAGTACGGTTTCGTAAGCACACTTGTATACTTTATTTAAATGAAACTACTGCCGGCATGAAACATCTAACATCTCCCATCTAAGCAAGCTCAACGCAAGAAACTTTTTACAAAGAACAAGAAGTAGGAAACAAAGCCAACCGAACAAGAGTATCCCAAGTTAGAGTAAAATGCGAATCACACCTTTTTAGATTAGTCATGAATGGTAGTGTATGAGTATATTAGAATTTAGCCAGCTCCACTTGGCTTAAAAATGAAGTTATTTGTCTTCTCTGCAATCTCTACAATTAACAAAGTTTCTTCTATGTTCTCTATTCTTCTTAATAACTTCATGGTTTCCTCTATTTCTATATTCTATTCTATTCTATTCGTTTCTCAAAGCCCTTCAAATATCATTCTTAAAGCTCCCCCAAACAGCATCTTCAAAGCTTGCTCTACGTTCGTGTCAAAGTACCTTTAGTCTTTAACTTCTCCTTAAAGCTTCTTCTCCATTCTCCTCTTGTGAGTATCTACAAAGTTTCCTTAACCCTAACCTTAAAATCTCTACTGGAGTATCCGTAATAAAGCATTCTAACCCCCCTCCAAAATCTGTCATAAAGGTAAGTGAAGTTGAACGCTACGTACATCGTTCAGTATATACGCACTGGAAATAAAAAATCTTTACATGAAAGTGATCAATATCCTTTCCTGCATGGAACACAGAAAGCCACATTTTATCTACACACGTGAATGCGGTTTTCATTTTGCTTCCATCAATTGTAGCTTTTATTTCTACATTTGCTCCTCTCGCGAAGAAGGGTGAATTCTCAATCCCTACTTGGAAATATCAGCTATCAGAACGAAAGCATGAAATAAACCTCAGAATATGGACATTGAGGGCTGTAATAATGACTGCTGTTTAACTTTGCCCTATGTTAGAGTGTTCATGTACATATTTATATGTCGTGTCCTTGATCCTTATTCTTTAATTAAGTTACTAACCTCTTCTGTTATACAACTGTCATTGTCTGTATAGTAACCTATCGGCAAAAGACTACATATAACAATTTCACACGTGTTATATTGCCATTACCAGTGCAGTGGTGAGAGGTTCAATACTAATAGTAAATTGTCTATTGTCTACATTTCTTGGCTATTTCTTGGCTGCATTTCTTTCTTGTCTATTGGCTACATTTTGTAGAATGAACATTATTGAAATAGCCCTAATAAAGTTATAATGCACCTGTTCATTGTATAGATCAACATGTCGCATGATCTCTATCTCAACAGAGAAAATTAACCAATTAACGTTTATTATATTTTATGTTGCGTATTTGCATTACACTGCTAATGCGATTTTATCTATTTTACTTTACTTATAGTAACAGATAATAGTTAGTATGTACATACCTCTACTCTACAGTACAGCGGGGAACTTCTTGTTGCGAAAATTATAATAATAAAATATTTATAAAAACTGAAATTAATTAATTAAATAATTTCGTTCTGGTAAAGTAACGCGTATTCTCTGTCTCACTTCTCTTTAGGCAAAAGACGGGACTTTCTTCGTTCCAGCAATTTTATTGAGAGTCTCAACTTACGACTGTGACTTATGAGAAACAAACTCATACGGCATATGCATCTTTGGATTAGCAATAATTTTCATTCCATCTATACATTCAAGTTGCATACATATACTTATTTATGGCCTGTGGTAGTCTGGTTCTGTTTAGAAATGGTATATTGCGTGCGGTCGTCCGTTCGTACGTACATGCAACTCTAGAATCTAGAAGGAAAGCGAATTTCAAAGTTCCTTTTTGCAGGTAGATAGCTTGGGTCAATATCTCGGCGGAGTTCGTAGATGGGCTTTGGAAGTCCACCATCCGCGGAGGTAACGACAGGGGTAAAAATTAAAAGTTGACCAAATTTGTTCAAAATTAGAATATATTTAGTTGGGTCGAAGGTAGATAAGTAATTTTGGTCAGTTAGACTCAGATTGTTTGACCCATTTGGCGCCAGGGGATATTTTTGTTTTCCTTCCCATTTTAAGTCCTATCGACATGGGGTTTTGAGCATTTCACTCGTAATGACAAGGGCTTTAATGTATAAAAGGCATGACTGCAGCGACTTTTTGAGGTAGAAAATTGGAACAATTTTTTTAAATTGAAGTTTTACATAGCAAGTGGTACTCAAATTTTATACACAGCTATCCTTTAGACATCTATATAAGTGTACCAAGTTTGATCAGGATTGGTTAATTCGTGTGAGTTTTATAAGGGTCAATATTGAAATTCATCATCACTACTCTTCATCATTACGAAGGATTTAGATTTTTTGCTCTTCTAATCGATTGGGTCTTATTTGAACAAAAATGGGTTCTGCAGGTCATCCCAGGGGGATAAAATGTGGGGTAAAGTGAGAAAAATCATGAAGGATTAGGAATTTTGGATTTATTTCGGTTGGAGTATACTATGTCGGTCCAGGTATTCCGTCCTGCACTAACCCAACCTAACCTAAACTATATAGAAAGGTATGCTTTGATAATGCTTTAACATAAGAGTTGGACCGGTATTGTATACTCCAACCC